>JAADYB010000851.1:0-12262 GCA_023338075.1 Phytopythium litorale | reverse complement strand
GGCTACTGAGAGCAGCAGGAACTTGGTGGCGGCGGTAGTGGGCACACTCATGGCGCAGGCGACGCGCGACTGCCGCGCGTCAAAGCGCAACGCCTGCATCTGGGGTGCCGAGTCGAAGAAGATGCTGCGACTGCTGTACTGGATCGCTCGTCGCGAATCCCATCACGACAGCGAGGATAGAGCAGCTCAAGTCCCAAGCTTAGCTGCTCCTCGGCTTGCGCTCCTGCGTCCCCTGACTCTACAATGGCTGCGCGGTGCGACTGACAAGACTCGGCAGCTGACAGCGTGCTACGTCCTGTTTGAGCTGCTCCAGCTTCACCGCCACGCCATCCGCAGCGGCACTGAGCCGCAGTCGTCCATACTTGGTAGCGGTGATGCAGTCAAGTTTATCCGTGCACTCAGTCAAGTCGTCGACCATGGGGCGGTGACTGTCAAGAGTACGTCGCTAGGCGAACGCTCTGGGCTGCTGTGCGGTCTCACCCACATGTGCACTTGCAGACAACGAGAGGAAGCCGACGGCGCTTGGTCTCGCGGCGCTCGAGACGCTAGTTATGGTGTGTTGCGACGCTGCGATCCACTTGATGCCATCGGATCAGCCAGAGGACGCGTCCGTTGTCGAAAACCATGAGCTCCGAGCTGTCGTGGCAAGTCTCCCTGGTCGTGGTCATCTCGTCAAACGCTGTTATCTAACCTGTCAGTGCTATTGTCCAGGATGGGATGAGGCTCGCGGTCGACACACTCATCGAATGGCGCCGCCACGCGGCACGTCATCAATTTCTCATCGCCGCCTTGAGCCAACTGCTCGTCTTCATCCGCACATGCTCCGTGCTGATGTTCACTGGGGGAGTTGGGGAAGCTGCTGCGAGCGCTGACAACGACAGGGCCACTTCAACGGCATCGTCGGTGCGAATGCTTATGTGGCACTGGCAGGCGACTGCGCCGATACTGTGTGCGCGCAGCAATGCGGTGATACACATTCGCGACGCACTTGGTCCAGCAAAAGCCCTCGAAGCCACTGTGACCGACATCGCTGCTCAAATCACGCAGCAGCGGACCGTTCGCTACGACCTGGAGGTTGCGCAGCTGCGACAGATCTGCGTGTTGCTGGATCTCGTGCGATCGACAGTCAAGATCAGCCAAAGAGAGCGCGTCTCCATCCTAGCAAGCACATCAGCGGCGACCAGACTGACGCTTGCAGTGTTTCTCGTGCGGATGCTCGAGCCAGCAGTCAGTCGCATGGACTCAGCAGTGGTCGAGTTGATCACGAGCTTGCTGCGGTCGGGACTTGTCAAGTCTGACAGCGAACTCATCCTGGTGGAAACGCAAGAAGATGTCCGCGTCATTGCTGTCCAACTTGTCGGCTGCTTGCAACGTTCTGCAGACACCTGGTCTGCTCGTTCGACGCAGAGCAGGAGCATTGGCGGGTTGGATACTGCCGTAAGGTCGCTGGTTGAAGAGCTCGTTGCCGACATTGCCGTCGCGTGGCAACTGCCGATCGTGACATTGATCCAGAGATTGTTAAGCGACGAGTCCTCCGACGCCACTGCGGTTCAGGTAAGCTTTATCATCTAGTTTCTTGGGTGCTGGTGCTCGATCTAATGTTTCCCGCTTTCTTCCTCTGGTGCTTCCAAGGTCGCGCTGTCACTGTCACGCACGTGTCTTTGCCGGCTTGATGCGAGTCCGACTCCTCAAGCAATGAAGAGACTCTGGAGGCCAGTCCATTCATTCCATTGGGCAATTGCCAAGGTTCATTGAGCTGTGCACCACGACTGACAATGATTTGTCCTTGATAATCGACCATTGAACAGATCACAGCTGACTCCAGGTGTACTGCGGCACCTCGACGATCAAGCTGAAGAATGTCGGCGTCTGGTGAGACTTGACACCGTCCACGTTCTCAAACCCAACCAAAACGATACTCTAACGCTTGACTGTACCTTTCGTTGTCGTGTATGGCTCGTGCAGGCTGCGTTGTGCGTGCCGCTGCTGGATCG
This sequence comes from Phytopythium litorale, assembly GCA_023338075.1. Lineage (NCBI taxonomy): Eukaryota > Oomycota > Peronosporomycetes > Pythiales > Pythiaceae > Phytopythium > Phytopythium litorale. Next base: position 10,268 of record JAADYB010000851.1, on the reverse strand, counting down.
AGTTGGCTGCGTGTTCCATGCACTAGCGACACCGCTTAGCGACCAAGCGGCAGCGTCCGTGCTGAGCTTCCTGCTTCGGAATTGGTCCGGACACGAACTTGACGACGTCGTATCTGCTCTCGTGGATCTTTGGCGGTTCGGTGACTCGGCCACGGTGAACCCCATGATGTCTGAGACTGAAACTAGCGGATCTTCGCCCACACCATGGTGGACCCAGTATCACCAGATCCACGAGGCCCTCGTCTCATCCAAGTCTGCGGAGCAACAGTCCGGACCAATCGCAGACACCATGATGCGCTTGTCGTTCGGCGCACAAGGGTGGGTTCCGTTTTCTACCAGCCAGCGAGCAGCGAGCGACTCAGTGTCGCGCGCTTTTCATCTCTCGAAATTGTCAATGTCCTTGACACTGATTCGATTGAGCTTGTACTGAATGCAGATGGTGCCACCGCGTTGTTGACACCGACGCCCGAGCCGCAGTCGTTCGTGTCGTGCTTCGGAAGATCCTTGGCTCACCAAGAGACCCGACACTTTTCAAGGTCATTCGAGAGTTTGCAGCTGCCGGCTGGACCCAAGGACGTGTGTTCACCGCACTTGTTCGCCCGTTGGTGACACACATGATTGTGAGACGTTGATGGTTGTACCCTTCGTCGGTGCTGCTCAAGTGGCTGATGTACAAGTGTATTTCGCAGCACCAAGAACTTCTGCGCGAGGAACTACTGGCTGAAAACTCGATCTCGTCCAGTGCGGCGGTTGAGGCTCTCCTGTTCGCCCGGCTTGCACCGGTGCTTGTACTCCGTGTTCTACCACGAGAAGCGTTTTGCCGCTCAATGTCCCTGGCAACGACGGTGAGTCGGGGATAAAAGCGCGATCGGGTTCGTTTGAGTCTGATCGTTTCTGCGACCATGGATGTGAACAGTGCGAGAATGAAGTGGAAGACTTGGAGCACCTGCTCGAGTATCGGAAGCACCGTGACGGTGCTTTACAGGACGAAGAGTGTGAAGACATCGCTAGCCCACGACGTGATGCCCAAGTGTTTGCGTCGGTGATGAACGACCTTTTCCACGTGACTGCGCTCCAGGTGCTGAACCCACTTGAGTTCAAGGAGGTCAAGATGCTCGCGGTCGAAATCCTCGCCAAACTCCCTGTCGACTGCGTTCTCCCGTTCGCGCTTTCCCATTTGGTGGCGTTCGCTCGGAAGGAGCTTTCTCACTCTGGCGCCACAACCAGCAGCAAACTCGTTCTTGCCGACGGCGATGACGACACCAAGACGGATGGCATGGATGAGAGAAGAAGGACGCTGGCTGCAACTTCCATACCGCAGGGTTCGTGCGGTATCGTGGCAGCCAAATTGTTCGTCTACTACCTCAACCGAGTGCTCAGCGAGGGCTCGCTCTTGGGCGATGAGGCTCATCTGGTGACAGCATCGGCGGTTCTCGGCGTCCTTCTCCTGTTGCTGTACATCCCCTGCGACGGAGCCGGCTCGGACGCTGCTTTGCTCGCAGATTTGCAGCTTGGGTGCATCGATTGGGCCGCCCAACTACTCTTACCCAGTGCGCCGTTGGTTGGTGGTGGTGCAGACACATCCGGCATCACTGACGACGACTGGCAGCAGCTTGTCGAGCTCCTGATTGAGTGGATGCTGAAGGGGAACAAGGAATTCGCTGCGTCGTCGCCTGAATCAACGGCGAACCGCCCATCAAGACTCACCGAGCTGGTTCAAAAGCGGATGCGCCACTTTGCTACCCTCACTGGGGATCGAATGCCACTCCAGTTCCGGATCTGCTGCTGCAACGTCCTGCTCAGGTGCGATCTGATCTCTTCAATACCTCGAGTCGAGCTGTTTGGCATCGCTAACTCGCGCCTTCCTTACTATTCGGCTCCGACCTCAGTGCACTTCGCAAGTTGGACGCCCAGCAACAAGCCGCTCGCTCCCACGCGCTTCTGATCGCTCGGCGTGTGCTCGCCTCATTCGGAGCCTGCGAGCAACCTGAGCTCATATCTGGCGGACTCGAGGTGAGGCACTCAGTCTCAATTCGATTCTTGTGGCGTCCTGCGAACCGATACTGACCTCTTTGCTCTTCCATGCCAGCTGATGTTCACCTACCTGTACAAGTTCTCGGCAGTGGAGGATGGAGACGCTTCCGATGCGCCTTCTCGGCTGGAAGTGGCGCGAGACAGCTTCTCGACCGTGCTGCCTCTGCTGGAGTTCGCTATCGACGACAGGGTAGGTGTCACTCGATCTGCTGCATCTAAGGCGAAGTGCCTCACCACTCTCAACTGTCTGCAGGTGGCCATGAGTGGCCTCAAGGTCGTCGGTGCCCTGGTCGGTCGATCGCCTCAAGCGATCGCGGAGCTCCCTCCAGCTGAGTTCAAGCGCCTTGGCAGGTGCGTCGCCAGTGTAGACGCATCTAGTGACGCGATTCTTCATTGGACTGACCACTCCATCGATGCATGCAGCTGCCTCGCCGCACTGCGTGACCGGCGGCTCTCCGCCACCGTCAGCCAACTGTCTTCGTCGCTCCTTGCCGCGCTCTTCCCCGCATCGGTCGAGTAGTTGGGCGAGAGAGAAAGAGAGAGGGAGAGGAAAATGGGAAGGCAGCAAGCGCTGCCACGCATTCACTCGCTTCGTCGTCGAGCAAACACAAAAGCACGAGTGGATTGGGGCCTGCTCCTCTACGCCTCGGTCTTCGCCTTCTTGGACGACGACGAGCGCTTGGACGACTTGCGCGAGGACTTGGGCGTGGACACGGGGTCGCGGCTGCCCTCGGGGACCTTGTCCAGCACGAGCTTCTCCAGCTCGCGGAACGTCTTGGTATCGATGGCGTCAACGACAATGTCCACCTCGTCGGGCGAGCTCTTGTCCAGCGCCTTGGGGCACCGCTCCTCCAGTATGGCCACGACCGCGGCTAGGTCTGCGCTCGACACCTTGTAGATGTTCTGGCTGAGGAGGATCTTCTCCTCCAGGGTCGGTGCCCTGTGCGTCGCAGAGAAGGCAGCGTCAGTTATCTCCGTCAACACCTGTTGACTGTCAGAGCTTGGCGAACACCAGACGCACGGGATGCTCCTGTCGGCGCGCGCGGGGCCAACGTCCAGCTTGGCGGCCTTGATTCGCTCCTCGAACTTCTTGGACAGCTCGTCCGCCAACAAGTACAGGTCCGACCCGTCCTGCAGCGCCACGCGATTGATCAGGTGAGTGAGTACTCATCGCCACGCTGAGCTTCCTGCCCAAGACAAGCCGCGACCTGGTTGTAGAGCCTGCAGTTGTCCCAGATGAGGCGCATGTCCCGCGCAAAGTCGACCGCCTTGGCGTACTCGTTCTTGCCGAGCTTGCTGCGCACCGTGCCCAGGTCCATGGGCACCTTGACGATCTGCAGGTAGTCGTAGAGACCCCATTCCTCCCAGTTGACGCGCTCGCGGAACGGCTCTGCTCCAGCACAGCGCCTCGGTCGTCAACCGCACGCCCACACGCTGGAGATCACTCACGAGAGGCGTACGCACCGGTGCTCTCGAGCTTGAGGAAGTGCTCGAGCACGTCCGAGCACTTCTTCTTCTGCTCCGGGTCCATGGTGACTTGCGAACGAACGGGGGAACAGGCCGCCCTGAGCTCATTTTTCACGCACAGAAGGCGAATAGCGGGTCAGGGGAGAGAGAACAGACAGGAGAACACGATGGACGCATTCCCAATCGCAGCAGATGCGCGTCGGACGCCCCAGAGCCGCCGCAAGAGCTGTCGCGGCGCCATGCATGAGCTCGTACCTGCTTGGCGAGTGGGAAATGGACTCGCCGAGCGCGCCAGCTCTGAATAAAGTGGTAAACATTATTTGTGCACCATATTCTAGGTGTATTTACCGTAATCCAAGTGGACAACACTAATTCCGGGTACGAGCTATTTTGAGTCGCTGAAAGTGAAGCCATGAAGGCGTGAGCACCTTGGAGCGCGGCACTCGCTGCTGCTGCTGTTGCTACTGCTGTTGTTGAAGCATGTACGTGGCGTTGTTTGTCGGCTGAGTTCCTTGAATGAGGCTATGAAGTGGTGGTGGTCTACCTGCTGACGCCTTGACCACGCCGCTCCCAGGCTACTCAGGCGCGCGAGCTGCAGCGGGGTGCCGGACCACGAGTCGCCCGAGGTGCGCGCCAACTTGCGCCGCGTGCTGCTGCTGCCAGACGCCGCGCGCTGCAATGCCGACTACGAGCTCCTGGACAAATTCAGTTCCGTACCGTCGCAGTGCCTTCCATCTCGGACATACCTATGACACGTCCGACGCGACGAGCTGACCCTCCTCCTCGTGTGCGCGTGCCACAGCCCACCGCGCCAACTACTTCTCGGACATGCCGCCGCGCGAGCGCCTGCGGTATCTCAAGGCGGCCAAGGGTATCGAGCTCGAGGACGGAGACGCGCTGTTCCGCATCGGAGACCTGGCGGACGCCTTCTACTGTATCATGTTCGGCGCTATGAGCGTCGTCATGGACTTCGCGCGCATGCCGGCGCCGACGCTGAACGAGTTTGAGGAGATCGTGAACCGCGCGCGCGTGCACTCGAGCTTCCTCAACCCAGGTGGGACGCTGGATACGTCCCAGGACGCGAGCTACGTCGTGCGCACCATGAAGCCACTCGAGTGCTTCGGAGACGTGGGTCTGCTACTGACCAACCAACAGCGCACGGCCTCGGTTGTGGCGACCGAGAAGACTCTGCTCATGAAGATCGACCGCGATACGTTCCTCGAGATGCGCGCCAGCAACTCGTCGCGCGAGCTGCGCGAGAAGCTCGCCTTCCTGGCGCGCGTGCCCTGCGTCGACCACTGGGACGACGACGGCGTGCTGCGGCTCTGTGGACGCATGGAGAAGCTCGTGCTCTCGTACAATGACGTCGTCACCGTGCAGGGAGAGCCCGCGAGTGCGTCCGCATTGGGATCCGTTGTGGTAGCCGACAGCTCTAACCGTTCCATGCGCGCAGACTACTTCTACTTCGTCGCGCACGGCGACTGCCGCCTTGTGCGCGAGTACCCACTGCCTCCTCTCGCCTCTCCCTCCATCTCCTCTCCATCGAAGCCTTCGCGGCGCCAGCAGCAACCTAAGACGTGCGTCGTGGAGATCTGTTCCGTCGGAAGGTGCGTCCCGCTGTATTTCATCCGACTGAGCCGCGTCCTGTCGCCTCACTCGTGGGTGGCAGTCCGCAGTTCTTTGGCAGCTACGAGGTGCTGCATGGTCTCGGCGAAAGCGCGTGCTCGGTCCTGGTGGCGTCTCCCACGGCCATCCTCTTCCGCATCGACCGCGTCGACTTCCGGCAGACGATGCTCAAGGACGCGCAGACCGATCAGTGGGTGCGTGCCGACGCCCGCGCGCTCGCGGCTCGCATGGATGCGCGCAAGGTGCTGCAAGAGCTTGCGGATGAAGCGCGCTGGGTGGACTACAAGCGCGGGCTCGTGGCCTCCGTGCTGGCTGCGCGCCGGCAGACTCGCGTGCTTCCCGTGGGTCCTCGCCCGAGCATGGCAGAGGCCCATCGCACGGCCCGCGAGCCGCCACTGCCCTACCTGCCGCGTCCACCACCGGCCGCCGGCTCGTTATCTGCGCGCGTAGCTTCCAACTCAAGTCCTACCAGTGACAGCAACAACGCGGAGCGGCGGCGGCCGAGCATCGACGCGGACAAGTTGCCCCACCGCCCGCCGCGGTCGGCCGCGCACGGCAAGTGGATCGAGGTGCGTACACTGCTCCTTACTACGTGACGGTGGGGCTGAAATGTGCCTGACGGAGTGGAGGGAGGCGCAGTGGGCCCGGCGACGCGCCGAGGCCATTGCGACGGGCCAGAGCGGCCAGCGCATCGACGTCGACGACCAAGACGCGCAGGTGCGGGCTCCGAAGGCTGGGCGAGGCGGAGGAGGCGTGGGGACTGACTGGGATGAGTGCGGAGCGTGGCAGACGCCGGCGAGCAGCGTGCGGTGGGGACGCACGGCGCAGATCCTGGGCGGACTCGAGAGCGACCGCGAAAAAGTGGCGGCCGCCCTCGTCGCGCTCTTCCACCAAGACGTCTAGCGGGCGTCCACTTGCATCCCCAGCCGGCCAGTATCGTCCTCCAATGTCCCCGAACGACCACGTGGAATGAACTGCTCACAAGAGGGGCTTCGAGGAGGTGGCACGCATTGGATTATCGGGCCTAAGTTACAACAACGCATGGCGGCGGCGGGATTCCTTCTCCTGCCTGCAGACTGACTGCTACGTGGATGCGCCGGCGGGTCTCAGCCGCGCAGGTGCATCGACTCGAGGTCCTCGCTGATGGTGTACAGCTGCTCGCTCCGGCGCGAGGACGAGGGCGGCGGCAGCGACCGCCGCGAGTCGACAGCCTCCCGGACGTTCATCCCGTCCTTGAGCGGCCAGTCGGGCGTGTGCGCGCAGCTGAGCGACGCGCGCTCCGCCTCGGGCGAGTTGGCGGCGGCCAGCGCGTCGGTGACCGGCCCGACGCTGTCGCCGAGGCTGAGCGTGCCCGGCTCGGGCATGCCGAGGTCGAGGAAGGCGCGCACGTCTTCCAGCGCCTTGCACTGCGCGTTGAGGCAGCGGCGCACCTGGCGCTTGGGGGCCGCGCGGTACACGCGCAGCACGGCCTCGACGAAGCGGTGCAGCAGCCGCACGCGGCGCTGGGCCGTCTCGAGGTCGCCGGCGGCGCCCGCGGCGCCCAGCACCTCGCGCAGCTTCCGGCGCGGGAACTTGAGGCTGGCCACCTGCTCGAGCTGCGCGCAGGCGCCGGCGCCGCAGTGCTGGCCGGCCTTGAGCGCAGCCAGCAGCTGCAGGCGCAGGTCGCGGAACTCGGAGAAGCGGCGCCGCACCACGAACTGCTCCTTGCCCGTGTCCACCTGCACGAGGAATTCGCAGGCGCCGCCGGCGCCGCTGCGTGTGACGCCCACGAAGCGCGTGCGCGTGTTGGCTAGCTCGTGGTCGGGCGACGAGAAGAGCGACCGGCCGCTGGCACCCAGCGCGGACGACCGCTGCGTGAGCCCCAGTGCTGAGGAACGCGAGGAGCCGGCGGCGGCCCACGGCGCGTCCGGGCCCAGCGACACGAGCGCGGGCACGGAGAAGCGGTCCACGCCGTGCACGACGGCAAGCGCCGGCGCCAGGTCGTCCAGCGACAGCGCGCCGCCGTCCGCGTGGCCGTGCGCGTCCAGGTCGAGCGAGTGGCGCAGCCGCAGCGCGTCCACGTGCTGCTCGACCAGCCGCCGGTGCGGCCGCGCGGGCTCGAGGATGGCCACGTCCGGCATGCTTTCACGGTCGGGGATGCCGGTGGGGCGGCTCACGGTGGGGGCTGCGGGGCGTGCGCTTCACTGCGGGGGCCGCAGGAAGGGCACTTCACAATGGGGACGGCAGGTGCGGCCCGGGACGAGGAATGCCGAATGAGGAGCGGACGAGCGGGTAGAAACGGCCAGGACGGGGCCAGGACGGGGCCAGGACGGGGCCGCCGTGATGGTGTCCTTGCTCTGGTCGCATGCTGACGGTGTCCCGATATGGAGTGCGTCCAGCGTGGCCTTTCACTTGGTGTTTGTATGTGGGATTCTCGAGGCGGAACGCGCCATGGGAGGGGATGGGGGCCGAGTGAACCCTGCGGCCGAATCCCGCGAATGACCAGTCGATTCGACGCTTTTTTTACGGATGTGTCGAAATGATCGCCGTGAGTAACGCGCCGTTTCGGGTCGTTGCCTTGAGGAATGTAAAGGGAGCCTCCCCACACATCCTTTTAGCCACTTTTGTAAAAACATAAATCGAGCGGCAAAATGGCGGTTGTCTTCGATTCTTTCTATATTTGAATCAAAATATACTTCGACCGATATGGTCAGTGAACCAGCCAACGGCGAGGGGAAAGCAGCACCAGGGAGCGCGGTGGCGTCAGCGCAATGCAGTCCGCAGTAACGTCCCCTTCATCCCCAAGCAACACGCGTTAGGCATGATCACTGGCCCGCACGCCGTTGGTTGCCAGCCGCCGGCTCGACTCAAGCCGTGATGCGATGCTCAGCCCTGCCACGCGCGACGTGGCGATGCACCGTTGCCTTTCGCGGACGTGCACATAGGTACACAATTTGTATGCCACGACTGCCACGAAGATATCATTCGCGGCGCACTTGTGGACCCCCAGCAGGAATGAGTCGGGTGCCAGCCAGTGATCGCTCGCGGAGCGTCCGACTCACATGTGGAGCGCTGGCACTCGCGGCCTCGTTACGTGAGCGCCACACCCACCGCTCTGGACGCAAATCGCCGGTGCTCCATGCATGCCGCCCAGTACACGATGGTGCTCAACTGCAGACGGTTTTAGTTTACAAAACGGACGGCGGGGCAACGAAGGAGGACTCATGGCGGTCTTGATTCGGCCGAATTCGGATTTGATGAGTGCTGATACCGTTAGATTTTTAATGTTTGTGGTATATCACTGTGGCCATTTGCGGAATCCGATTGCCTCCTCCACATCCGGTGGGTTGAATCCTGAAAACACCACAAATCCACCACGGCTGTTGACCTGCGCAATCGACTGCGCCAGGAAGGGGCAAGTCGAGCACCAGTGGATTCATGAATCCCGCCGCGCGTACAGTAAAATCCACCAGAAGAGCCCCTCCCAAAGGGAGTCTCTCCAAGATTCGGCTTCTGCTTTCGCGAAGCGAATTGGTCACTGGAAACTCCGCGCTCATGAACTGCGCTGAACCGGCGTTTCCGACCTACTTGCGAAGGCTTTGGGTCGGTTGTCATTCGTTCTGGTCGCGGCGGCTTTCCTTCATGGAGCTGCTCGGCACAAACTTTGTTTTGCCACAACTGAGAATGAGAATAGTGGTAAACATACGGCTTCTGAAACTATATTTGCCCTAATTCGCCATTTGATATCAGAGCCAAGTGAACCGTCGCCCACATCACAAGTTGACATTCCCGAAACCGAAACGCGACTGGCTCCTTCGTCGACGTCGCGCGCGTCACCACCGCGACCAATTCGGTCCCCACTATTCCGTGTATCCTTCAGGCTAGTCCCTCGTTTTAGCTATAAACCGGAACACCTCACACTTCCACATGGGTGGTCTTCTCGAGATGATCGACGCGTCCAGCTGCAACTCCCGACGGCGACAGCAACAGTGACGGAGCTGCTGACGATGCCGAACGCAGCGATGATCCAGCCGGCCGATTGGGCTCTCGTTTCATTGCTGCAGCCGTCCGCGTCCTCCGAGACCGCCGCGGACAACGCTGTCTTTTCCCGAGTCACTGGCGTTGCATGCCTTTCACGCTTGGCGTCAATACACACACCGCATCATTCATTCCTCAACGTGCCCTCTGATCGACATCAGGTTCGACTCGCCATGCCGGTCAACGAATGCAGGAGCGGGCAACGCAGTGGTCAGTCGTCTCAAGAACCAATCAGAGACCAACGTCGACCCGGCCCAACACCATCACGAGGGTCATCAGCGACCTCTGGGTTCTGAGTCAACCTGCACCAAGCCGAGCCATTGACCGCGCGACGAAAAAAGCGCTCGGCTCGAGTCGGCAGGAGGAGCCGATCTTCTTCGCACTGACGCGTCCGAAATCAGTCTGGTCCGACAACTTTCGCCAAAAAATTGACCGCGACTGGACCGTGCTCGTCCTCCTTCAACGTGCTTGAGATTGATCCGACGCGACATCTGCACGTGCACGCCGATCGCATCCGTCGCCGAATGAAACTCCGCCTGCTCCTCCCACCTCGATCACCCTCCGAACCCATCATGATGAGTGCTCCTTGGTGACGACGACGCTCCATTGGCCGTCGCCGAGTGTCCGGAGACTGCAGTTGCGTGGCCACGTGGGTGCGCTTGACCCCATGGCTACACTTCCGAATCTGTTTTGCCTCTGCCAAATCCGTGGTCCCTGACCACCCAAGATTGGTGAACCCGCTCCTTGATTGACGCACATACATTCATTCGTCACTTCGCCCGCCTCGGAACTCTCAGCATGCACCAACGCTCGCCATCGAACTCGGTGGCCGGCAACCATCGCTCTCTTTTCTGTTCGAAGCCTTCATCGACCGTCCGAACGTCAGCAAGATCTGCTTTCACCCATCTGCATGTCGTTCGCAATTGTCTGGCGGTGCTCCTGGCCGTCTCTTGACGCCAGCCAGGACCCTGCAACGTCTGCCCCCGACCAGATGTGACCGAGCTCATTCTGGCATTTACCGCGCATGGACCACGTTCCCACCCCCAGCGCCATGACCACGCACTCTCCAACGACGGACTTTGAGACGGCGATGTCCGCTCTGCTGCCAGTGAAAGCGGAACCCG
>JAADYB010000850.1:0-12265 GCA_023338075.1 Phytopythium litorale | reverse complement strand
GTGCCCTGCATGTTCATGTACTTCGTGCTGCTGGGCTTCCACGTCTACCTTATGTTCCTCGGCTACGGCACGTACGAGTGGATGCTGCGCCGCCGGAAGCAGCAGCGCGCTAAGGCAGAGGCCGCCAAGGCCGCCAACAAGCCCGGCGACGTGCGCGGCAGCGAGGCGTCCACGCTGCGCGCATCGACGGACGCGGACGAGCCGCGGGCCACGTCAAGACACACGTCGTCCGTTGGCAGCTCGAGCGAGTTCGTGTCGGTGGACGCCAGCGAGCTCAGCCAGTCGGCGCGCGAGCTCACGTCGCTGTGACCGACCACCACCACGCTCTCATAGGACTAGGAAGGACAGCAGGCACCCCTCCCCCGGCGACTGCACGGCGCGGAAGAACGATCGATTACCTATTTTATCACGCGCCAATGGAGTCTGGCGTTTTGGCCGCCATCCTCGCCGCGATGGTGGCGTCTAGCCCTGCTTGACCTGGCCGACAGCCTCCTCGACGCGCTTGGTGATGGTGGGCAGGATCTTGATGTGCGAGTCGACGCACTTGCCCACGCAGGCCTCCATCTCGCGCTGCACCTTGCCCATCTGCGTCTCACTCGGGTTGCCCGTCGCGGGCAGCGCGTCGCGCGCGCGGTCCTGGCAGTCCATGGCGCAGCGCTGCAGCCGGTTCTGCTCGCGCCAAGCCTCTGTTAGCCCACGCTTCAGGACTGTTCCATGCACGACAGGACAGTGATTGCACCTGGAAGGACTGCATCTCGGACTGCAGGTACTGCTGCACCTGCTGCATGGGGGCCTGGCAGCGCTCGACGCAGCCCTGCAGCTGCTCGGACGAGAAGCCCTTGTTGTCGAAGCACTTGGCGCTGCACAGGTACCCGTTTTTCTGGCGGTCCAGAGCGCGTCAGGCGCCGCGAGACGCACCGATGGGAAGGCAGCGGGACGCACCTGCAGGTCGCGCAGCACGGACCGGTCCAGGTGGTCCACCATGCCGTTCACGGCATTGTTGATCTTGCTCTCCGCCATGCTCGAGGTGCTGCGTCCGTGGTGACGAGTCTGGGAATGGCACGCACCATTGAAATCCGTCGCGTAAAGTTCGGTTATCAAGTCATGGGTGAGACAAAAGAGAACCTTGCGAGATGTCCATTAAGTTCGACTGACAAATGACAACCACGATGTGAATACAATAGGGGAAATGGTCTATTCCATGGGGACACCGACACCAGGCACGCACGGCACGAAGCCAACGTAACAACACGACACTCGACTGCGATCAGAGGCAGGCAATCGAAGTCTTACTCGCAGTACGAGCCGTCCTCGTCGTCCGTCTCGGTGGCGGTCGAGTTGCTGGCGGCCGTGGTGGCGGCGGCCGTGTCATCCGTCGTGGTGGCGGCGGCCGAGCCGGTGCCGCTGGTCGCGGTGGTGGCGGCGGCAGCGCTCGAGGCCGTCGAGGTCGCCGCGGTGGCGCACGTCGTGCCCTCCGTGTCCGTGCCCGGCACCTCGGAGATGGCAAAGTCGGGCGTGCCGCCCTCGGTCCACGTGCAGCACGGGTCGCCGAGCGCCGAGCCGACCGTGACGGAGCCGCCGGGCCACGTCTCGGAGCACACGGCGCTCCACTCGGTGCCGGCGTCTGAGAACATGGTGCCGAAGTCCGTGTAGCCCGTGTCCGTGTGGCCGAGCGGCTTGCCGAGCGTCTCGCCGTTCGGGATGAGCTCGCAGTAGCTCGAGTACGCCTGCACCTGCGCAAGCGCGGCGGCGGCCGAGAGCAGCACCGCGGCAGTCTTGACGCTCATCCTGTTGCTGTTGCTGTTGCTGTTGCTGTGGCGTTGGCTTGGGGCGGAGGGTCTTGGCGTCGGCGCAGGAGATTCGGGAATGATCGAGCGAGAGCGACCGCGTCCCTTGCCGCCCCATGATCGCCGTCCATACAGTGAAACGCGCGTGAGAGAGAGAGAGAGAGAGTGGGGCTGCCAGCGCGCGGCACCGCCGGAACAGATGGTTTCGCGCCGACCGCATGTGCGCGCGGGGGCATACTGGACCCGAGTCAGATGTGGCTGCTTGTGGACTCGCCCAACCCTCGGAACGCGACCACCAGATGGCGCAAAGGAACGTGAAAAGCGTTCAGAACGCCTGGCTTTCAGCTCAGCCCGTCGGAACGTCTGATACATCTGATTCTGACTCGCCACCATCGCGATCAAGTTGGTTCATGCATGTGGAATTGAAAAGAGAGGCACAGGATGGCGGATATGCAGCCCGTTCGACTCGGTCGGGTCGTGCGTCGGCCCAGGCTGGCGGGCGCGGCGCTCAGTACATGTCCTTGAACTTGTTCTCGATGTCCTCCTTGAGCTCCGGGTCCACGGCGTTGCGCACGCCGATCAGCGCCTTGGACACGGCCTCCGTGGCGCCGATCATGGGCCGCAGCACCGCCACGGGCACGGCGCGGATCACCGAGCGCACGTAGCCCTGCGAGCCCGTCTTCTTGTACTCGACGAGCGGCACGGCCACGATCGTCTTGGCCGCCACGTGCAGCTCGCGCGAGAGCGAGTCGTACGCCTGGTACAGGCCCTCAGTCGCGTTCGACGGCTGCTGCGCCAGGTACTGCCGCCCGCCGATGCCGCCGCCCGCGTCCTGCGCGTGCCGGATGCCGCCGCCGCCCATGCTGCGCGAGTTGCGCTTGATGCGGCTGCCCGCCTGGCGGTACTTCATCTGCCGCCGCCGGTGCGCCGACGTGGCCGACACCACGTCGTCCGCGTGCTCCAGCAGCGCCTGCGTGCCCTGTGCCACCTTGGACGCCGTGTTGAGCGTCTCGATCGTGACCGACTTGAGGAAGCTCTTGGCACCCTTCTTGAGCCCGCGCACCAGCCGCCGGTCGCGGTTGTAGTGCTCCATCGGCAGCAGGATCAGGTCCGCCGCGCCGGAACCAATGTTGGCGAACGGCCGCAGCGGAGGCATCGACACACTGGCCACGCACTTGTGGATCTGGTGCCGAGAAATGTCGTTCACCCACGACATGAGCACCTGCTCCGCGAGTGCTGGCCAGCCGTCAATGCCGCTCATCTTGACGCGCCGCAGGACGAGCTCCATGCCCTCGAGCACGAACAGGTTGATCACCTCGAGGTAGTCGCCCGCGCGCAACGCAGCGTAGTCGACGTGGTTCGGCCGGTAGTCGATCTTGATCTTGCACGGCCGGATGTCGATGCTCTGGAAGAACCACCCGCCCAGCGTCACAGGCGTCTCGTTCACTTGCGCCGCAGGCGTCATGACCGACATCTCGGTGCCTTCCACACCGTGAGGAGTCACGTCGACGTCGTCCTCGTCGTCTGCTTCACCTCCGGCCATCGCGAATGGCGCCTTGTTCTTGCCGCCGCTGCTCGACACACGACGCCGGACGGTCGGGTCCTCCTTCGGCACGAACTGACGCAAGAAGTTGACCACTTCCTGGTCCAGATTGACGCGCAACGGCAGCATCTTGACCTTCAGACGATGCTCCTCGCACAAGTTCGGGCCTGGGCGAACCGTCATGAGGTGCACGTGCACCATACTGCTGCCGCTTTCGCGCGGGTGCGTCACGTCCGACTTCCAGTAGCAGATGATCTTGCGAATCTGCGAGGTGGAAATGTAGTCCAGGATTTCAATATCGCCCAGAGCGAGCACCGCGTTCGACGCCAAAGGCTGGAGCTCGTCCTCGTTGAACATGTCCAGTCGCAGCTGGATGCGCGTGACCGTCAGCTCCAGCATCTCCTCCGTCTTGCGTCCGCCCTTAAGTGAGCGCTTCCGCGAGTTCACGACGGGCCCTTGGGTTCCACTCACGGTGGCTGAAGCTGGACGACGGTCACTCAGGAAAGTAGACGGCGCACTGCGCGCTCCAGAGAACAGCGAACCCTCGTTCTCGGCGCCAAACAGGTCGCCGCCGCCCGATGGCACGTAGTCGTCCAGCAGCGCATTCAGCAGCTGCTCCTTCCTGTCCGACGATGCCATTCCGGGAGTCGACTTGTCCGCCCCGTCAGCGAATGCCGATGCGTTCTGGGTCTGCCGCTTCGCCTCGGCTGCCGCATCTCGGACCCAGTCGTTGCCGCCAAAGAAGCGCATGCAAATGTTGAAATTGCGCAGGAGCACGCGCTGGATCACGACGGGCGGCGTGCCGTCGATCTTCCGCGTTGCATTCTCGCGCGCAATGCTCTTGATGGCGTCCTCGCATTCCTTCTCGCCGAACGAAAGCGACGACGCAGACCCACCGATTGGCACCTCTACGTGGTGCGGGTAGATCCGCGACGGTGGCCCAGTCGGCGTCGACCCATCTTCGCGCTGCTCGTCGTAGAACCAGCGTGCCGTCGGCTCGTCCGGCGGCGACAACTGCGACGGCGCGAACGACGGGGCCTGGCTGCTTGTCGTCGAACTGAACGACGCCTTTCGAGGCGGCATCGGTATCGGGAGAGATCGCTCAACGCCTTCCGCCGTTGACGTTGTTGACTCGCCGGCCTCGCTGATACGCCCGAGCTCCTCTTCTTCGAGCAGAGACTCTGCCTCGCGTCCATCGCTTGATTCAAGGTCCATCAAACGATTGAACGAGGTCTGCAGCTCGCGGTCCATCGTGAAATCAAGCTCCACTTCCGTCCCTTGTTCGTCGCCGGCATCAATGATCGACATCGACAGCGCGTTCGGCACTTCGTGGTCATCGTCAGAGTCGTCGCTGCTGGACTGAGACTCATCGTCGCCGAAGAACTCGAGGTGGTGGGAGAACGACGAGCCCGTCTCGTCCGTTTGCAGTTCGCTGAGTTCCACGTCCTGTGGCGTTTGAAGCCCCCACCAGTTCTTCGACGCGGCCGGGAATGCGCCAACGGGGAAACGATCCATGTCGAACTCGTCATCTTCCGAGTCCTCGATATCGTCACTGTCCTCTTCCTTTGCTTCGCCAGCAGTCGAAATGGGAGCCTTGGACTCCAACTCCATGAACGCATTCATCGGTGCTGACTCGTCAACTGGCTCAAAGCTCGACTGGGACCAAACTTCGTCGTTCGCATCTTCTTGGCGGCTTGGGGCGATCCATCGAGCCGCCTGCTCGTCTGGAAGAGAACCGATCGGGTGACCATCTTGCAGAGGGTCTGCTTCCGATGTGAACCACGGGTCGTTCGGCGTTGCCTCCGACGTTTGCTCAGCAGACGGAGACCCAGGCGCGGCGGCATCCATCAAGAAGGCGCCGGGCGCCTCGTCCATCGCGTCGAACGAGCGGTTTTGAGAATAGTAGTCCTCAATCACCAACTCATTGATGCGCACCTTGGGCTTCTCCTCGCGGATGTACCTGCTGCGCAGCTCGGTTGCAGACATTTCGTCATCACGCGGTGTGATGCTCATCACCATTCGCTCCTTCTCCTTTTGCACGCCATCGAGTCGAGTACGAAGCAAGCGCGCCTCTGTGTCGGTCGCGACCGTTGAGCCGGGAAAGATGCGCTTGCCACCCCCGAACGCGTTCTCATCGATCTGCGAAAGGATGCCCATGCTCTCCGTCTCCGCTCTGGAGTCGGCGCTTTCGCTGATCGCACCGCCGGACGACAATCGGCTTCGTCCAGCGCCTCGAGACGAGTCCGACGCTCCCCGACTCGTCGAATACACCGAGTTCGTGCTCGACGGAGCGAACACGCCAGGCGATGGAGTCGCAGAGGTGCCGATAGGCCGAAGGGTGGCCGCCGCAGGACTCAAGTTGGTGATCACGGACACTCCAGCAGAGTCGTTGACGCGGTCCAATCCCACGTACGCGGTCGTGTCCTTCGGCGCTTGCTCGATCGCCAACTGGTCCGCCCAGCTGGACAGCAACTCGATAAACGTGTTGAACGAGTCGAAGCAGGCATAAATATTCGCAGTGCCCAGGTTCAGTTCGACCGATAGCTCCGGAAACACCGACTTCTTCTCCTCGAGCGAGCCCACGCCAGGAGCACTTCCTTTCGGAGGGGGCACGACCGCACGCAGAAACACGTCCACGAAGTCCATGGTGATGAGCTGGAGGAAGCCATACTTCTCCAGGAAAGTCTGGAGCGACGGGTAGTCGGCATCCGCGCCGACGCGTTGCGCGAACGAGACGATCTTCCGGCCGCTGCCTCGCCGCTTTGTAAACAGCTCTTTGCCGAGGATAGACTCGTTCATCTCGTCGTAACTTGTGCGCGACTGGGTCAGGTACAGCTCCATATCGTTCGCGGTGATCTTGTACCCTTGCATGACGGCGGTGCTGACAACGTTCGACGACACACTGACGGTGCCGAGCACAATTATGACGCGGGACGTCAGGTCGATCGGCGCGTAGTCCACCAGCGTATCGTAGAAGTTCACGAACAGCTTGGTGAACACCGTTTTCGGCGCGACTGCCAAGCTGACTGTCTCGAACGACCCCTCCTCGATCGACTTGAACAACTCTTCGTACTCCCCCGGCGACGTACTTGCCGAGTCGAGAGGGATGATCGGAGCTGGGTACTCCATCAGCAAAATGTCCAGCATCTGGAACAGCCACTTCGAGCGCACGTCGTAGCGCAAACTCAGATGCGACAGGTGCAGCTCGACCTTCATCTCTCGCATGTCGTTCGTCTGGTCGACGATATCGACGCCAATGAACAACAGCGGCGCGTCCGAGACGCCGTGCGGAGTCTTGTAGATGATCGGAACCACCGTCTTCGTTGACGAGTCTTCTTCGAGCAGCGTGATGTTGTGGGCAGCAACGTGCACGCGGGACACGAGCTGGCTCATCCACTGGGAGACTTGGAAGATCTTGAGCTTCTCAAACGCGAAATGGTACGAGAACAGAACATTCTCCTTGATCGGCTGCCCGCCACTCCGATCATGATAGTTCAGAGCCACCTGCAGGTCGCCAGGTTGAGTGCTGTTTGTCGTCACTTCCACGTAGTCGCAGATCTTCACAGCTCCCTCAGTGATGAGAACTTGGGTGCTCATGTAGCTTGCCTTCAGCCGATTCCGTAGCGTTGCGGTCGAGAGCATCTGGTTGAACGTGTTGACATCGATAGGGTTGATCATCAAGAGAGAGTCGAACAACACCATGAGCCGATCGAGAGACGACTTGAACAGCTCGCCTTCCGCTTTCGGAATGGAAATATCGACGGAAAACAGCGCCGAGGACGCAGCACACTCTTCGAAGCGCTCCGTCCGAGCGACAGCTTCCAAACTCCAGCCGTTCAGCCCGACACGACCACCATCGTTGTCGTCGCCTTCCACATCTTCTCCGCCAGCAGGCGGCAGAACGTCGGATGCTTGGCTTGCGTCTTGCGCCAGGTTTTGCTTCGCTGCAACCGCTGCCCGGACCTCTGCAGGAGATGGTGTCTGCAATCGGAAGCGGATCTTGCACGTCTCATCGGTTCGATCGTTCCGCTTGACGGTGAACAACGTCGCCTTGTCCATACGCGAGCTGCGCTGACTTTTACCTTCCGGAGTGACAAGGACAACCTTGCCGGCGTCGAACTTGGCGTCGAATTGCGACATCCACGGTAATCGATGCTTTTCGGTCGGGAAGGAGCACTCTGGGTCGATATCTGCATCGGACGAAGAGGAGCAAACCCGCACGCCTTCTAGAGTCACCACCAGCTTGTCTTCGCACAGGCCGCGCTTGGATGATTTCCCGAAGCGAATGAGATCGCTGCTCACCATCGGGAAGCGCAACGTCACTTGGACGCACTCGGAGGTCAAGTCCAGCTTCTTGTCAAACTCGTCGGCTGGCTTCGGTTCTCGAGGAGCCAAAGCAGCGCCGCCCTTTGATGACGGATCCTCGAGCAGTGCCATTAGACGGTGAGCTCGGTCTAGAATATACATATCCCACTCGAACAAAAGCGGTTGAGCCTTGATCTGCACACTGAGGCCCGACATGCTCGAGCCCTCCTCTTCGCTCTTCGTGTCGACCCGCACTTGAATCGACAGATTCGCAGACAGATGCACCTTTCTCCCGGTTGCAGGTGAGTAGTCGGTAAACTTGAGAATCAGAGTCGTCAGCATCGCCGCCTCGTCTTCGGCGATGTCCAGCGACATCCTGGGCAGGATCTTCTCCGCGACCTCAAGCGTTCCGATCGTTAATGTGACTATTGTATACCCGGAATACATGAGGCTGGAGCAGATGACGTCCTTGAAGATGATCTCGAGGCGCTCTTGCCCATCCACGGAAGGCAACGGCTTCAGTCCTCCAGGAGCGGCGGGGCGTTGGGAATCGCCCAGCCCGAGCTCTTCGTTGTTTTCATCAAGGTCGTCGTCGTCGTCGTCGTCCGGCAAGTCATCGTACAGCAGCACGATCTGGAACTCCAGGAGATGCAGCTTCACGCGATTTTGAAGCTGTCTTGATGCACGACTCAGACCGCCGACGGTTGAACGCGTCATTGCTTCCTCCTTCTCTTCTTCTGCACTGTCCTCCGGATCGAAGCGAGCTGACGCGTACATTGACTGGCCCATCATCGAAGAGCTGCCAAAGACGCCGCTTCCTCCCATCGTGGTCGAGCCTGTCGCGCCTGTTTCGCACTCGAAGAAGTCGTCTTCCTCGTCCAAGTCTGACAGCCCAACGCTCTCGACACTCTCAGCCAGCGACAACTTCCGTGGCTGGATCATCGATCCCTCAAGCGCATTTGGCCTCTGTGCGTCTGAAGTTGCGCGACGACTCGTCCGCATCAGGTCCTCGTGCGTTTGCCGATACTGCGTCAAGAGCTGCTCAATCCGCTGGAACTCCTTGTACGACAAATCCACGCCATCGCCGCTCCCCGCTGTCTCGTCATTGCCACCTGTCGCTTCGCCCACCAGCCACTTCGGGCGAGCGTCGCAGACAGACTGATACATGGACGCAGACCCAAACACCCCATCATGCGCGTGCGTCGCTCCACCGTTTGAGCCAGCGGAGAACGCATCGATGAGCTTCCCGAACTCGGGGAAGTGCTGCGGCTGGATCACCATCCGGATCGAGTGGAAGAAAATGTCGGCGTCCACCGTCGGCGCTTCAAGCGCGTCGTAATGGGATACCTTCATTTGGACGTAGCACTGACGAGTGCGGTCGCTGTCCATGAATGGGTGGACCACCA
The DNA here is from genome assembly GCA_023338075.1 of Phytopythium litorale. Classification (NCBI taxonomy): domain Eukaryota; phylum Oomycota; class Peronosporomycetes; order Pythiales; family Pythiaceae; genus Phytopythium; species Phytopythium litorale. The sequence continues at coordinate 3,224 of JAADYB010000850.1, read as the reverse complement.
AGGTGTCCAGCTGAGCAGCAAGTGGCTCGTCGATGCCGTCGTCGTCCGAGCTGAGGTGCAAGTCCATCGTAATGCCTCGAAACTTGATCCCTTTCTGGGAAATGCCGAAGAGCGAGCTCGCCGCCATCGACTGTGCCCCACCCAACGTCTGCGAGCCGTACATTCCCGCGGGGTGGTCGAAGCTGCCGCGGCCATACACGCTCTGGACTTCGGCCGCCGACTCATCCGTCAGCTGTGCCCACTCCAGTCTGCACACGAGGGCCACATAGCGTCCGTTGTACTGCTCCCCCGTCTCCAGCCGGAGGCAGATGTTTGACAGCGTCACCTTGATCTTGGACGTCACCTGCTCAATCCAGCTTGCCACGAAGTCGAGGCCTTCCTGCGAGACCTCGTCGACCGGCTCGTCTGCTTGCGCGGCGTTGTCCGAGGCGCTGGTTGTCGAGTTCGGTTGCTGCGCTCGCCCCGACCCCGCGGCGCTCTGTGCTGCCGCCTCGCGCTCCATTCTCTCCATCTCTTCTCGCTCGTACTTCTCCACCGGCACGAGCACGATCTCAATGTCGTCGACTTCCACGAGGCAGCTCTCGCTCATTATGTTGGCGTACGAGATTGCCACGCGCACCGAGCCCAGGTACCCCTTCTTCACGCGGAAGGGCAGCCCGGCTGGCTCGCACACCTCGGCGTTCAGCACGTCGGCGTTCAGCAGCAGGTCGCACAGCTCCATGCGGCCCGAGCGCAGGTGCACGTCGAGCTGGTCCAGGTCGAGCTCGTCCGCGGCCAGGAAACGCCCGATCATGCGCTTGAGCACGAACTTGTACAGCCGCTTGAGCGCCGGGTCCGTCAGCTGCTTGAAGAACTGCATGGTCGCCTCACTTGGGTCTCTCTCGAACCCCCAGCGCGCGCTTCACTCGGCTAAAACACTTATAGAGACGGGGAAACGCGTCCGCGGCGCTTCCAGCTCCACTCCCAACACGCGTCGAGCGCCGACGCCTGCCAAAAAGACGCCGGAGACGCGATCAGGCGGGTAACGGAGCCCGAGCGCGGCGCCAAAGTCGCCGCCGCGCCGCCTCCTCCCCCTCCTGCTTGGCGGCCGCGAATGTCAGCCGCGCACCTGCTCCGACCGGCCCCGCTCGCCCTCCCTCCGCCCCGCCGAAGTCGCTGATGGGACGACGGCCGCGCGCTCCCAGAGACCGCGCCGAGGTGTCGTCGCCGGCCTTTCCTCGCCTGGTACCAACTTCGAGTGTGCGTCCGCCCGCTTTCCCGGACAGGAAAACCCTTTGTTCTTTTTCAGCGGAGAAAGAATTGGGTCAATTCTTCAAGGTCGTATACCGGTACGAAACGGTAATCCTTCATGATACCGGTTTGCGACCTTGAAGGATTCAGAACAAAAGGAGTGTTTCAAGACGAAATCTGAGTGAAGGTCACTAGAACGGGTTGAATCAGCGCTTCAAGGCGTCACAAGGCGTCTCGAACCATCCCTATCAGCGGAGAGGACGATGGCTCGGTGCTCTCATCTCGGGTGGATGGGGCTGTGGTGACGTGTCACCGCGTCTTGAGCGCCACGCGGATGCGGTCACGCCACTGCTGCGTCTGCTCCGGCGCCACGGCCGCCAGCTTGACGCGCGTCTTCATGTTCTCGAAGCGCAGCTCAATCCATTGCGCCGACGCCTCCTTATCGTCCGTGTCGGCTTCAGTGATCATGTGCGTGATGCGTCCGTAGAGGTCGGCCCAGCGGCCCTCCATGTTGATGACGAAGCCCGCGAGCGTCGTTCCTGTGAGCACACAGTACATGCGTCGCGAGCGCGACCAGAGCCACGCGACACCCAGGCGCGTCTTGCGGAGACGCACCCACCCAGTCAAGGCGGCGGGCACAAGCGGCGTTGGATCTACCGCCTTGCGCAGGAAGATGGAGCCATCGCGGCGACGCGCCTGCCGGTCGACCGCGGCTGCGAACAACTGGTGCCACCGCTCCAAGTTGCCCGGCTCGTGGTCCACGTGCACCCACAAGCGGTAGCCCGAGTGCCCCACGAGCACGAGCGCGCGGTTGAGCTGCGTCAAGCGCTCTACCGCGGCGATGGCATGCTCACGCACGACGCGGGCGCCGGGCGACCCATCCTTGTAGCAAGTGAGCAGCGCGTCGTCCAGCACGCAGAACCGCCACTTGAACTCGCGTTTGAGCCGGTGCTCCACGCACAGCCAGCCGGAGAACACAACGTTGCTGTGCAGGTGCTCGACGACCGACGACGACGCCGTCGAGATCGCCCGGCGGGTTGCCTTGACCGCCGCGGCCGAGTCGCGTCTCAGGCTGCGGAGGAGCGTCAGCCCCGTCACACCCAGCGCGTTGGGCATCCACGCCGATCTATGCGGGGAATCCGTGTCCGAGGCCGTGCGCAGCGTCTTGAGCATCGTCGCGGCCCGCAGGCGGCGGTGCAGCGGCAGCGGCGCGAGGCGCTGCTCCATCTCGCGCGCCGTCGTCGGCATCGTCACCGCCTTCTTCATGCCGGTCGTCGGCTTGCCCACTCATGCCGAGTCGACACTGTCCGCCTGGAATAAGAAGACAAGCCCGGCGACGAGCCTGTCTGTCTCTGTCTGTCTCCATGGCGAGTAACGCTTGTTTGTACACGTTAATCCAATCTGCTTGTCATCATGCCGCAGCACTTCGCCTGCATCTGTGTGGCAAGTTCGTTCTCGCCGTCCAAAAGGAGGCGATTCGAGCCCCAAAGCGACTGTCAGTGCGTCGGCCACAGACTCCTCGCTAGATATTGATTGCATTGCGCTCCTGCCCAAATTTTGCACGCCCAGTTGCATGGTGTGCAGCCCGCCAAGTGACGGTCTCACTGCTGCACGTTGCAGGCACGAAGCTCCGATCTGTGACACGCGCTATCAAATGGACGCCGCCGGTCGCTCCAACAGCAAAATGGCACAACTCTACCCAGAGAAGGAGCTGATGGATGCCAGGAGACTCAAGTGGACTCCACTGTGGAGCGATGCCGCTCACCCGATGTAACGCTCGATCTCACAATCGAACAGACGCCCTCGTGCTCAAGTGGCCGACCATTAGACACTTGCCGACGACGTCGCAGGCAATGGCGTTCCCGCATCAACAGCTCCGCGCGTCGCCGCTGTCTCAGTTGCTCGGCCGCGTGCTCGCGCCAGCCTTCCTGGCCTTCTTCCACTGCCTCGCGCGGCTCTACACGCGCCTGCAGCTCATGAAGGACCAGGACGCC
>JAADYB010000849.1:0-12285 GCA_023338075.1 Phytopythium litorale | reverse complement strand
CTGGTGGTGGCTGACGGTGGATGTGGTTGCTCGGCAGACGCGCGCGGTGAACCCCAAGGCCGAGATCAGCAACACGGTCACGCTCGCGGGCTCGTCGCCGCTCATCCAGCTCGACTTCAGTGCGTGCATCGACACCAGGGACCGCCTTCACCCAAACAAACAGACTAACCAGCAGACGTGTGGTGGCGGCAGTCAACGGCTCCAAGCAGGTGCTCGAGGTGCCCGGCAAGAACGTGCGCGACATCTTCGACGAGATCGACTTCTACTGCTCGCAGATCGAGACCGAGTACGAGCAGGCGGGCAAGTCCATTGAATAGATTAACGGCCGGCCGAGCCAATACAGCGGCTCGCCGTCGCGAGTGCTTGCCACGCACCTCGCCGCTCTCCTTGCGCGGGCGTCCGCATGGCCGGCCACTCACTGCGGGTCGATCGCCGCGATCTCGGCCTCCAGCTCGGCCGGGAACTGGGCGTACACGACGCGCAGCCCCAGGCGGTCGGCCCGCTCCATGGACAGCGCCGCCACGTGCTGTCTGCAGGTCCGGCTGGAGCCTGTCAGAGGCGTCCGCGCGCAGTGGTTAGTCGCTGCAGCAGGCCCTGAACTACCACGTGAACGCACCGCAGACCCTGGCGACGCGCGCGCGGACCTCCTGGTTCTGCAGGTCGGTGACGAACACGAGCGCCGACTCGACGAGCTTGCAGTGCTCGCGCGCGCACCGCACGACGGCCAGCCGCGTGTGCGCGTTGTAGTAGACCACTGACCAGGAGAGTAGACGCGCGTCAGTCCACCTGCATGACAGTCGACTACAGAAGAGCGCACTCACCCTGGAAGGCGTGCTGCAGCCGGCCGACGCCGTAGTCGCCGTGGCTGCGCGCGATCGACTCACGGATGACGCCCTGCAGGTCCTCGCGCGCCGCCGACAGCTTGGGCCGCGCCGCCGCTACCTCCACCACCAGGTAGCGCGTCTTGAGCCGCACCATGTTGGCGAGCCACTGGCACCCGCTCGACTGGTGCGATACACCCCCGTTATTTCAACCCCATACAATAACAAAGTAGTTTAAACAAACGTAACACGTTATTTGTGTTATAACAGTCTCGCGAGTCGACTGGGTGCCACCAACCGACACAGCATCCGAACAGTGAGCATGAGCAGCGCGACTGGAGGCGCGGCGCTGCCTGGACAGCGACTGGCAGACGCAGGCGCGCTGACAGCGGGCGAGGGCACGTATGTCCACGACGGCGGCATCTTCGCGTCGGTGCTGGGAGCGTGGCGAGTGACGGCCGACGGGCGCGTGGAGGTCAAGCGCGCGGGCAAGACGATCGGCACGGCGCAGGTGCTGCGGCTGGGCGACGCGGTCGTCTGCCGGGCCGTCAAGGTGACACCGCGGCAGGTGGTGGTGGACATCCTGTGTGTGGGCGACACGGTGCTGCAGGAGGCCTTCCCGGGCACTCTACGCCTCGAGGACGTGCGCTCGCACGACGTGGACAAGCTGGTGCTCGAGGACATGTTCTCGCCCGGCGTGCTCGTCAAGGCGGCCGTGCTGTCCTTTGGCGACACGCGCTCGTACTTCCTCTCGACCGCCAGGCCGGGCATGGGCATCGTCAAGGCGCAGCCACAGCCCGCGACCGACGCCATGGAGACGGATTAGAGCCGAGACACCCGTCTGCATGGACCTATCGACCCGCTCAAAACTTGCATTGCCCTCCTACTCGTCGTCGTCCTCATCGTCGTCCTCGATAATCTCGAAGCGCGTGAACGTCTCGGCCTTGTCCTCGTCCTCTTCGACGACCTCGAAGCGTGTGAAGCCCACCGGTGGGTCCCCACTTGGACCTCTTTTCGTCTCCTTCTCCCCCTCCTCCTCTTCGATGACCTCGAAGCGGGTGAACGGCTTGACCGACGCCTCGTTCTCCTTCTCGTGCGCCGCTTGATTGTCCGCGACGGTGCCGTCGACTTGCTCCCACTTGGCGCGCGTCTTGATCAGCAGCTTGTCCACCTCCTTGTTGCCCGGGTCGAGGCGCAGCGCCTGCTCAAAGTCCTCGACGGCCTCGGCGTACTTGCCGCGCCGGAAGCGGACCATGCCCCGGCGAGTCCACGCCTTGAGGTACCCCGGGTCGAGCAGAACGGCGCGCGAGCAGTCCTGCTCGGCCAGCGCGAAGCTCTTGAGCCGCAGGTGCGCCAGCGCGCGGTTGGCGTACAACACGGCGTCCGAGTCGACGAACGCGATGCTGCGCGTGTAGTGCAGCACGGCCTCGTCGGTCTCGCCAGCCTTGACGCACTCGTTGCCCTTGTGCTTCTCCTGCAGCGCGTACACCTCGCGCACCTGCGGTGACAGCGCGTCCACCTCGACCCACTCGGGCAGCGACGCGAGCTCCTTCTTGCGCTCCTCCGCGCGGCGCTCGCGCTCTCGGTGCTGCTGCTCGGCCTGCTCCCGTGTACGTTGGTCGCCCTCGTCGATCTCGGCCAGCGCCTTGTCCGCGTCATACTTCTCCCACGACCGGAAGTCGTACGCCGGGATGGCCCTTGTCTTCTCCCGCTGGTTGTCGCTCGCGCGGGTCGTGGCCACCACCTTCATGCCGGTCGGCGCGCTTGTCGACTCGCTCCGAGGCGCGTGGCCTCTCACCGGTGGCACGGACGCCCGCGTGGCGGCTCTCTGTTGCTGCAGCGCGCGGCTCTTGGCGTCCATCTCGGCCGCCCAGGACGCGAGGTCTTCCTTCACGGTCGAGACCTCGCGCGGCGTCGGCTCGGCGCGCATGCACTCGATCTTGCGGCGCTCGCGCGCAGGCAGCAGCGCCAGGATTCGGTCCTCCGTCGCGCGCTCCAGGTCCGGGTACCGTCCCTCCTTGCCGGACCGCAGCAGCGCCAGGATGCCCTTGAGCTCGTCCACGTCCTCGCACTTGTCCACGTGCGCGTAGTCCAGCATCTCGACCGAGATGGCGCGCTGCTTGCGGCTGTGCAGCGAGAAGTAGTCGACCTCGCGCGAGTGGAGACCCGCGCCGATCGTCATCCTTGCCTTCCGCCCTTTGCTTGCCTTCGCTTGCCTTCCAAGTGCCTTCCGCTGTCTGCCACGAGACTGCTGCAGCGTCAGAGAGCCTCCTAATGACCGAAGGCTGCTGCTGTCTTGATGAAGGAAGCAGCTCTCCGACCCGTCGGCGCCTTCCAGCCCGACGCTGCCGCCCACACGAGTCGCCGCCCGCGTCCTTTGGCGTTCCGCAGGATATCACCTTCTGGATAAGGACATATTGCCGTTATAGAACTGACAGTTGTGTGCATGTTGCTTTATTGAAGACTCGTGATGTCCTTGTTCAGAGGGAAACATTCATGGCTGCGCTGGAGTGACGGTCGCTTGGTTGAAGGCGTTTCCAATGGGCGAATGGAGAGCGGAGAGTATTTATAGCGGCCGCACTTGCTCCCTGGCTGGCGGGGCGGCTGAAGCGACTTGGGGACCGTGGAGGAGGCTTTGGGTCTGAATGGAGGCGATGGCGGAGGCGCGGGTGGCGGTGGCCAGCGGCGTGGACGGCAAGAGCGTGCGGCCGCCCGGAGTCACGACTGACAGCAAGGACAGTTCGAAGGGACTCTCGAGCCACTCGGTGGGGACGGAGGACAGCGCGGCGCAGCCGGATGAAGATGTAGGAAGCCGCTTGCGAATTCACACAAGGGAGAAGGCGGGTGCTGACGCGTGTGGGCCTCTTCCACGCAGTTCTACGACGCGCACGACGAGTTGGACGCCGAGGCGGTCAAGATGGTGGCGCAGCAGCCGGGTGAGTGGAGATAGCGGCGTGGTGTCCAGGCCATTGAGCTGACGCAGAGTGTGCGCAGAGTTGAGCTCCGTGGTGGTGGGAGCGGCAGTGTGCGAGGGGGAGAAGGGCGAGCTGGACGAGGAGAAGTTCATCGTCAAGAACAAGGACACGGGCGAGGTGTACGACATCCGAGACCTGGCCAGCCTGCCGGTGGAGTCGTACACCATCTTCCCGAGCGAGTTTGCCATCCCGCAGGACGAGGACGAGGTGGGGCGGCAGGACAACTAGACCAGTCGGGGATTCCGTGAGGCTAACCATACGTGTTGGTGGGGCAGGGGAAGCGGACCAAGAAGCGGCGGCCGTCGCTGACGAAGATGAAGATCAAGCTGCCGATCAAGGGCAAGACGCGCGAGCTGAGCAGGAAAAACCACGTCCAGGTGCGCTCTCAGTTGGTGGCGAGGCGAAACTCTGCTTTGGACTGACCGCCACCGTTGTATTTGCTGCAGGTATTCTCCAGCAAGAAGGAGAAACGCGACTTCGAGGAGCTGGGCATGGCGCAGACCATTTCCCGGCACAACGGCACGATCTGGACGATGAAATTCAGCCACGACGGCGCTCGATTGGCGTCAGGAGGACAGGACGCCGTCTTGAGGGTCTGGAAGGTCCAAATAACGCCCGGAGACACTGCCGAGTCTAGAGCGGAAGGCGCCGAGAAGCAGATCTTGGAGAGCGAACCGGAACAGACGTACCAGGTATGCCCGGCAACACCCCATCGTGTTCGCGTGGCCCTAAGCTAACGATGTCTGCTCGAGCGGTTGGTAGGGACACACCATGCCGATCGTGGACGTCTCATGGAGTCGAAGCAACTTTCTACTGTCGGCGTCAATGGACAAGGTGAGAGAGTCCACAATTGCAACTGGTCACAGAGTGCTCCAGTCTCATCGTCTAATGGCTGCGTCGCCTATTGCTGCGCTTCAGACTGTCCGCTTATGGCACATTTCCCGGGAGGACTGCTTACACGTGTTCCACCACCCCGACAGCGTGCCTGCGGTCGACTTCCACCCAAAGGTGCGCATCGTACACTCCTCCGCCAGTGCCTCAAGTCGTGTGCCAACAGCACTGGGATGCTGCTCGGAACAGGAGGATCGCTACTTTCTCTCGGGCTGCTTCGACAACAAGGCCCGCGTCTGGGATATCCCCGACGGCTGCGTGGTCTCGTACGTCCAGACGCCCATGATGATCACGGCCACGAGCTTCAACCCGAGCGGCACGCGCGCGATCGTCGGCCTGCTGAACGGCCAGTGCATCTTGTACCAGGTGAATGCACATCAGCAGATGAACTACTACACGCAGATCGAGTGCCGGAATAGCCGAGGGCCGATGAAGAAGGGGCGGAAGGTGACCGGGATTGAGTTCGACCCCGAGGGCAAGTACTTCCTCGTGAGCACCAACGACTCGCGCATGCGGCTCTTCTCGGTCGACAACTACTCGCGGATATGCAAATACAAGGGGCTAGTCAACGACCACCTCCAGATCAAGGGCCGATTCAGGTAATGGCTGGCGACTGGACTGGTCGTGGTGGTTGTTGGTGGCGATCGCTGACTTGGTGGGAACTCGCGCACTGCAGTCAGGACGGGGACTACGTCATTTGCGGCTCGGAGAACGGGTCGGTGTACATCTGGAACAAAGCAAGGTGGGTCATCATCACCGGCAGCTTGGCAACCGTCAGACTTGTGCTCACCTCCCGCCTCACGTCTCCGCAGCTACCTCAAATCCATGAGCATCATGAAGAGCAGCAAGCAGGACCGCAACTCCTCGTACGAGTTCTTCACAGGTGATTTGGAGCCTCACCCAATGCTTCACGTCGTTCCAGTCGCTGACGTGTCTGCTTCCATGACGTGTGGCAGCGTCCGAGCCGCCGAACGGCATCGTGACCGTCGCGCTGTTTGCCCCCGCGAGCACCTTCGCCATGGTCAAGTCGCAGCTGGAGGCGCACGACGACGCGCAGCTCAACTCGTGCACGGGGCTCATCGTCACGGCCAGCTACGACGGCTGCATCAAGTTCTTCGAGCGCGTGAGCAAGAGCACGTGACTGGCGGAGAGCGACACTCTCGCGAGGATGAACGGCTCTGGTAATGAACATGCACCGTGTATGACTACCAATGGCCGCGAGTGTCACTCGTTCATGGATTTGGAGATTCAGACAAATCTCGGACCAATTGAGGAGTGACGCGCCACGAGTCACTCATTGTGACGCCTCGAGCGTCACACCTTCGCACAGTCCGCAGCCCGACAGTTGCAGAAGCAGCCACCACGGCGACTGGCCAGGTGATCCAGCATGGAGGCCTGGACCCTTGCTCAATGCGTGCAGCCCGCACGCTGGTGCGTCGCCTGTCGTCGGCAGACGCGCGAAGCCTCCGGCCACGGCTTCAGCATGCTCGTGCAGTTGACTGGTCGCCTCGAAACGAACTTCTCCGGCGCGACCTGCCTCAGCCCGGCCGTCGCGGGAGAGATCTCTGCTTGCGTCGTCGAAGGCGGAAGATCTGATCAGGAGCGCGCATTCACCCGCCGAGCGTGGGACGCGTAAGCATGCACACATCGGCAGCCCAACACGTGAATGCTTGCGCGTTCCCATCCTTCTCTAAAAGTCTGCGCGAACACCGTCAAAAAGATCCCATTCAGCTAATAAAGTAGGTCGCTGCACATTGTCCGGCATGCACTTGGTCCGCTTGGGTCTGCTGCATCCAATCATGGCGGAGGGGCGTCCGGTGCGCTTGCTCACATGCCGCCGCGTGTCGCTCGCTTCCGCTCGGATTTGCGCGCAGTCGCCTCGTCGTGGCGAGTCGAGTCCGGTGCCTTGGCGCCACCTCACCCAAAGGCCCGCGCGCCTCGTGTCTATCGCGCGCATGCAGACGAATGGCTGGCGACAAGTTCAACTGCAACGCTGCGCATGTGACAGAGCGGCGTTGCACCGACCCCTGCACGAACGTGCAGCAGTCGTGCTCGTCGGTCACACCATCCGCGCGTGCGTCCATGAGGCGTCCATGAGGCGTCCATGAGGCGTCCATGAGACTTCCATGAGGCTTCCCGCACCACGTTGGGTCGCTTGGCGATGGCTTACTGATTTTGCGCGGCACCGCCAGCGGTTTCGCGGTGCTGAATGCGAATCCCTTCATGGTTGAATGCGATTCTGCCCTTCAGCACGGCGAAGTGAACCCTCTTGCTGGAGCGCGTTGAAGTTTTGCCTCCACATACAACTCGCGAGTCCAAACTGGCTGAATGCGAGCAACCGCTTTCTCTGCGAAAAACCCGCAAAAAACGTCCAAAAAACCTCGGCCACCTCGAGACGCGCCAAGCGTCACGCCTTACAACCTTCAAGTCAGCGCCGCCCATTGGGTATTTCCGTCCTGATCAACCGCGACGTCATTTCCAAAACCGAGCCATAGCACACACAACACCAGCGGAAGTCAAGCCCCCAACGCCCCTCATGCTGAACGACCTGGCGCCCGCCCCCGCGGCTTCCGTGGCGTCCGCGCTGCCGACGCACTTGCCGACGCACCGCGAGCACCACAGCCTGAGCCTGGACGAGACGCACTCGGCCGCCGGCGAGCAGCCCCGCCACCTCCGCCGCGGGTCCACGGGCGAGATGTTCAACGAGCAGGCCCCCAAGGACCGCATCGACCTGATCGCAGACTACCTGTACGACCGCATGAGCGCAGCCGGCCGCGGCAAGCCGCTCATCGGCGTCATCTGCGGCTCGGGGCTCGGGTCCATCTCGGACCTGCTCGCCAAGCCGCTCGTCATCAAGTACGCCGACATCCCGCAGTTCCCGCAGTCGACGGTGCAGGGCCACGCCGGCGAGCTCGTGCTCGGCGAGCTCGACGGCGTCCAGGTCGTGGCCATGAAGGGCCGCTTCCACGCGTACGAGGGCTACGCCATGCGCGAGCTTGCACTGCCCGTGCGCGTGCTCTACCTGCTGGGCATCCGCTACTTGCTCGTCACGAACGCCGCGGGCGGACTCAACCCCGACTTCAACGTCGGCGACCTCATGATCCTGAACGACCACCTCAACATGCCGGGCCTCGCGGGCCAGCACCCGCTCGTCGGGCCCAACGACTCGCGCTTTGGCGACCGGTTCACGCCGCTCTCGTCCTGCTACGACCGCAAGCTCCAGGACATGGCGTACGACGTGGCCGAGCGCCTGCAGCTCTCGCACAAGGTGCGTCGCCGCGGCGTCTACTGCTTCGTGTCGGGCCCGACGTACGAGACGCCGACCGAGTGCCGCTTTCTGCGCCTCGTGGGCGGCGACGCCGTCGGCATGAGCACCGTCCCGGAGGTCATCGTGGCGGCGCACTGCGGGCTCAAGATCCTCGGCATGTCGCTCATCACCAACAAGGTTCTGTACCCGGGCGAGGACGGCTCGGCCGCCAACCACGAAGAGGTGCTCGAGGCGGTCGAGGCCACCCAGAACGACATCCTGCGCTACGTGAGCGAGATCATCCGCTCGATCGGCGCGCAGCACAGGAACTGACCAGGAGGCGCAGACTTTTGCCGATGCCCACCCACTCGCCCGCTCCGAGCCATCGGAGCGCGCAAGCGGACGCACTTGGACGGCAGGCGCACCAGTCCTGCCTCGCTGACACGAGCCTCCAGGCGATGGCGAGTCCCCCGCCCTATTTAGAGTAGACCGAGCACCTCCCACCCATCCACTCGCTCGCGGTTACCGCCGAGCGTGATAATAGACCAGGCAACCACCCAAAGGATATATTCGACGCTCGTCTGAAACCTCTTCAACTCGAGCAGCATCTCGCCGTTCCACATACCCGCGACCGCAGCTGGCACCACTCGGACAACCTGCTCCCGTGGTTCGAAGAGCCTGCACTGCAGACCTTGAGCGTCACGACTGGAACGGAGAAGTGTTTGGCCAATTCCTTCAACCACACCAGCTCCAACAGCTTCCAATCGAAGGCGCAACCGGTCGTCACGCAAGATGTCAATGGCGATTGCTTGTTCTCCTTGACTGGCGGCTCGTTGCTGATGCGAGACCGAAAGGCAGTGTTGCGAAGATCTGCCGTCGCTGCGCTCAGACATCACCATTAAGGTTGCGGACCGACGTTTCAGTCGTGACTCACACTGACTCGAGATGGCAGAAGTTGTCTTGGTTTTGCGAGTCGCTCGCACGCTGTCGACACGCGTGCAGTTCTTGGCGGTTCGAACCAGCCAGTGAGCGTCGCTCCTGAAGGCTATGAGATGCGAAGCCACCTCTCGAGTGGACGACGACGCGCTGCCTGCTGGTCGCTGTCGAAGTAGAAGGCGACCATGCGCAAGGGTTGATGCGAGTTTGCGCGTCCTGCTGGGAGTGATCGGCTAGATCCTGGCGAAGTACTTCCCTGCACTGGCGCTCCTCTAGAAACCGGTCGCCGCGAGTCCACGTCATGTGGCGTCGAGGCAAGGAGATCGGTGGTCGGAGCAGCAGATGCTGGGACAGAAGAACGACGCGCAATCACGGCAGAGCGGAGTCGGGGGCGACGATGTCGACGGCGGGGACCAAGACGGGCAACACGGATGACGGATGCAGCGTCTGGTCCAGTCGCTGACGTGATGAGTCCCTATTGTGAGATGAGGCTGGGCTAGTGTTAGAAGAAGCGGCAGCAGCCATCACAATTATTAGCTCGGGTTGCGATTGCCATGATCGTCGCCGTCATAGCCTCTAGTGAAGGCAGACTCGTCCGGTGCAAGTGTGTCGCAGTCATCAGACGTCGCTGATTATCTCGACTGGCACCACGTTGATCGTCATCGTCGTGAACTCTGGCACCTGCAGTGCAGGCTTGTTCGTTGCAGACATGTCAATGTCGGAGGCATCGATGAATAGCTCAACCACAGTCTCAAGGGTCAGACTGAGTTCGACTTGTCAGACTGATCAGCCTCAGGCGTGGGTTTGTCCGGGTCGTCGAGGATGGGCTCGCTGTCGCTGACCGGCCCAATCGCACGCAAGGACGGCACTGATCCTTCATCATCGTTGTTGGACCCGCCTGATGAATCCCCTGTCCTCTTGTCGGTCCAGTCAGTTGTCAGATAGGAGGTTGTGACCGCGATACATCGCTTGGCCAAAATCAAGAACGCCAGACTGCCAGCAACATGTTGGGCGTGAACAGCAGTACGTCCGGGCGTGAGGTTATTACAACGAAGCGGTGTCAGCTCCCGTGGATCGGCACACTCCAAATTGCTGCACTGCTTTGGTTCGGCGGTCAGAAGTTCCGGTCTAAGCGATGAGTTGGAACTGGTGAGATGTCGTTGCTTGACAATAGAAACGGCTGTCTCGCCCCTCAAACGCTTGCCCCAAATCACTCGGAGACCTTCACCGCTTGGGTGACGTCTATCCATGTATTTTCTCCCCTCACAGCCCACGCCGACCTCGACAGCATCTCAAACAATGCCAGCCCATCTGCAGGGGTTCGGCAGTTGGATTACGAATGGATGCGGCGCTGCGATTCACAGTGTGCACTAGCGAGCGCTCCAACTCGTCCAACTCGGTGTCCATCTCTATGGGGCACACTGCATGATAGAAACTCTCAACCTGTGATCGAGTCATTCAGTCTTCAAACAGACGAATCCAACACATTCGGTCGAATGCACCAGGTCAATGCTGCAATCATCCGAATAGGATATCACGGATCGCATGTCAAAACATGGAAGGGGTGGCCAAGAACTGTCAGCAAGTTGGACTGCTTTTTTTTACTGGTCGGATGATATCTTTGCAAGTTGGGACTGACAGGTTGTCAAGAGTGCGAATTCAAACCCATTGGCTTCGAATTGTGAAGAGTTTGTCCAGTTCGAAAGAGAACACCAGCGCCAATTTGACTTCTTCCGCCACAGACGCCCAGGACTTCATTGCTCGATTTGGTGAGTCCACACGCAGCCTTCTCTGGCAGCAAACCAGTTTGCAACAGCATCGGCGAGCGACACATCTCGGCCATCAGCCACAACCTCGGGAACCGATCACCTCGGCCGCGAATGACGCGACTCGCTCTTTTCATCGCGAGCATTGGGCTTGTCGCTAGTCTGAACTCGGTGACAGTCGACGGGGCCTGCACGACGGCGACGCCTAAGCAGCTCACGTGGTCGTGCGGCGGCGTATGCGACGAGTACATCCCGTGCCTGGTCTTCGACGCGAGCGACTGTGTCGACGTCAATTGCACGATCGCCGCGGACCAAGAGTGCGCATATCAGTGCTTCACGGACCTCTACTACAGCGACGAGCATGGCGTGATCCTGATTCCATTCGGGAGCTACCAAAGCGAGGAGGAAATCGCCGACCGCGAGACATTGGGCGATGAAGCCTATGACGCTCTGCTCGACATGTTCTATGACAATACGGACACCTACGCTTGGGCCTCGAACGACGACCTCAACAGTATCGCTGACGTGGAGATGAACCCGAAGACCACCGATTTGTAAGTCGTTCGACTCGCCTTTCCCATGAGCGATCAACTAACCTCTTCTGCAAACTTCTCCACAGGTACATCATTGGAGGCTCCAGCTATATGAGTGACGAGGTTGTTCGCGGGAAAGTGGTGAACGTTTCTCTCGAGGGGACTTTCATCGCAGAGACCACCCTCAAATCGGTTAGGCTGCGGGACCTGAACCTCAAGGATGTGGACGACTTGCCGTCGCTGTTACCGGCATCGATGGAGTACCTGTATCTTCGGAACGATCTCATCTACGACTTGCCAATCGACGGCGAATCGTTCCCGACACTTGAGTACCTGTACGTGTTACGACTTTTCCTTTTGGGGGTTCTCTGTACGATACCACGAACGCTAATGTACGGTGGCGGTGGCGGCGTAGAGCTCTGTCATCCAACTACCTCACGACGTTCAGCGGCTCCTTCGCCAACTTGACTGCTCTGTACGTGCAGACCAATTGAGCATGCGGCATGCGTGTGTCTGATCCTCACGGGCTAATTATGTTGTCGTGGTTGTTTTTCTTGTAGTTATCTTGACAACAATGAGTTGACCACGTTCAACGGATCGTTTCCAGTTCTCCAAACGCTGTGCGTGCTACTTCGGAGTCTCTGTCGATGTTCACGATACTATGGACACTGATCTATGCCGGTGGTGTCATAGCAACCTGACGGCCAACAGCTTCACGACATTCGGCGGTTCCTTCCCAGTATTGACTTGGCTGTACGTGCATGATGATTTAGCTCGGCAATATGCGTGTCTGATCCTCACGGGCTAATTATGTTGTCATGGTTGTCTTTCTTGTAGTTATCTGGACAACAATAAGTTGACCACGCTCGACGGATCGTTTCCAGTTCTTCAAACGCTGTGCGTGCTACTTCGAAATCTATGCCGATGTTTACGATGCCACGGACACTGATCTATGCCGGTGGTGTGTGTCATAGGTCCCTGACGGCCAACAACTTCACGACATTCAGCGGAAATTTCCCAGTATTGACCACGCTGTACGTGCAGCTCATTTTTGCTCGGCCATATGCGTGTCTGATCCTCACGGGCTAATTATGTTATCGTCTTTGATTGCAGTGG
>JAADYB010000848.1:0-12288 GCA_023338075.1 Phytopythium litorale | reverse complement strand
TCCACCATCTTGAAAAACGCCGAGTGAGCGAGGAGCTCCAACCAGACGACTTCGCACGACTTCGAGGCTGTCGCCATCAGTGTCATCTCCTCCGCCCGACGCTATAATCAGATCGCGAAGGCGAAGGCCACGAGCTCATCTCAAGCCTCCGATCCTTGTGCTTCGCCGTCGCCTCCACGCTGCTCGAGAGACGAAAGCGACGTAAGGTGCAGCGCAAGTGCCTCGCTTGCCCTCTCGTCGGGTAATAAGTAGGACGGCATCGCTACGCCCTACAACGCACGGCAGGGGCCTCACTAGCATGACGACACGCTTCCCATCGAGCTCTGTGATCGTCTCCCGGGACTCTCAACTAGAAGAACGAGTCGCCTCTGGACCTCGAGGAGGCCGTGAGCGAGTTCTTGGCCGCCCCGATGCGCGCAAACGGCCGCGGCTCGGCCTGTACTTGCTGCAGCAGGTGGAAGACCATGGCGCTCGTGGGCCGGACCGCCGGGTCGCTCTGGAGACACAGCTCGGCGATCTGCAGCACATCAAGCGGACAGGTGGTCGAGAACGTTCGCGACGACAACCACGCGCGACTGAAGACTCGAGCGTCTTGTCCAGGAGAGAGGCGTCGGCGCCGTCGGGATGAGGTTCGGCGGTCACGAGCGTCACCACCGCGGCTATCGCGCTGACTTCAAGCTTCGTCGAGGTCATGGCCGACGGCGCCGTCGTCTCCCCCTCCACGTCTTCAGCGTCTTGCTGCTCCTGCAGTCGGGGCAGAACTCGGCGCAAGTCTTAAGCATCGGATCAGTATGAACAACGGAGTACCGAAATGGAACGCTGGTGATCAGTCTCTCCGTCCCAATGTCTATTCCTTTGCCGGGCGGCGGTCGGGTCTGGCGCTCGAGGCGCTTGGAGGCTGCGCTTCAGTGCTTCTTGAGCTTGAGACTCTTCTTGCCGCTCTTCTTGCCGCTCTTGGCGGCGGTGGTGCCACTCACCGTGAAGCTCTGCACGGGCGACACGCTCTTCCAGTAGAGCACGCCGCAGACGGTGACGACGAGCATGGAGAAGCTAACGAACCAGACGAGGAAGCCGAGTACGGACGCATAGAACTCGGGCAGCAGCACCGGGAAGGCGGCCATCCCCTTGAGGAGCTTTGCCGCGCTCTCGCGGGTCAGCTCGTCGCCCAAGCGGAAGCCGCCCAGGTCCGGCATGGCCGTCAGGTCCACTTCCACGGCCGTCGAGTCCGGGAAGGAGAGCCCGGTCGCTGAGCTGACCGCCCATTGGATCGCGCGCTGGATGCCGAGCGACGTGCCGCCCTGGCGCGCCAGCAGCGCCGCGGACGCCACGAGCATCCCCACGGGCGCCAGGTACTGAATGGCGACCACGGGCGTGTAGTTGAACTGGAGACGCGCGGCGCGCTGCATGGCGGCGCCGTCCACTGGTCCATTGCCCGACTCGACGAGCGCGGCGGCCATTGTGTCGCGCGGCTCGAGCAGAAAGAACTGCAGATGCCGCCGGAAGCTGAGCAGGCGCAGCACGGCCGCAAGCAGCACGAGGTACAGCCGCAGCGCACGGAACTGGTCGAGCGAGAGCAGCGCGAGCGCGTCCACGAGCGGCCGCTGCACGAGCGCGGGCACCCAGAGCGCGGCGAGCAGCATGGGCGACCACATGTTGAGGTGCAGCAGCAGCCGCACGAGCGGCTTGACGCCCGGGCCGGCCGCCGCCGAGCGCCGAGTCATGGCCATATACATGCGCGCGAAGCGGAACGATGGCAGGAATAGCGTGGACGCGAAGCTCGCGGCCGTGAGTGCCGTGAGCGCGAAGAACCCCCATCGCGCGGCCTCGGTGGCGGCCGATATGTTGACAAAGTCCTCGTCCACGAAGCCGAAGGCGCGCAGCGCGAGCGCGAGGCGGCGGCCCGCCAGGTCGGCGGCAGCCTCCACGTCGAAGTCGAAGAGGCTCTTGGGCGCGGCGATGGCGAAGGCGGCGACGATGAAGGCGACGGCAGCGACGGCGAGCGCCAGCCGCGCCTCGTAGGTGGCCAGCAGGCCCTGCGCGCGCTGCAGCTGCAGCGGGAACCAGAGCGACACGAGCAGCGCCGAGAAGAGTCCGTAGACAGCCATGTTGGCGCCGGGCGACGCGTCCTGGGTGGCGTCCGGGGAGGCGTCCGGGGCGGAGAAGAGCGGCGCGAGGGCCGCGACGAGGTCGCCGACGGCGCAGCCGCCCAGCGCCGAGGTGACGACGACCACGAGCATCTCGTAGAGCTCGTAGAAGAGCGTCTGCGCGAACACGCCGGGCTCCGTCTGCGCCGAGCGCACGTAGAAGGCGGCCAGCTTGTCGGCGGCTGGCAGCGGCGCGCCCACCGGCCGGGCAGCGGGCTTGGCGCCGGGCGCGCGGCCATTGAGCGCCGCGATGAGGTCGTCGTCCGGCGGAAGGAAGAAGCTGAGCCCCGACACGAGCCGCGCCGCCACGCTCAGGTGCGAGCGCAGGCGGATCTGCAAGAAGGCCAGCAGCAGGCCAGCCAGGAAGGACGGCGGGAGCAGCGCCATGGCGGCGGCGGCGGCGGAGCAGGAGAGCTGAGAGCGATCCGAGCGCGCCAAGTGATCCGGTCGACCGGTCGAGCTCGCTGCCCACGTGTGCGGTCGGGAGGCGAGGCGACAGTACTGTGGGGCGCAAAAGGGGAGGCGCAAAAGTATTCGCTCGGATTAGAAGTTGTGTGGTGCACACGAAGTGGCACCGCTTCAGGTTTCCAGAGCCGAGTTGGGCAGCATGGGATTCCCATGATGCGAGGACAACACAAATGGAGACCGACGGAGAAGCGCACGGGCGACGCCACGCTATGATTCACCCCGAGGTGGTTACGCTACGCTTGCGCGTCGCTATTGTCGCTAGCGGCCGCCGCCGGTCTTGTTGCGCTGCGCCTTCTTGGTGGCGCTGCTGACCTTGGTCCCGGGCTCCTTCTTGCTGTACTTCTTGGGCATCTCGACCGCGGCGGCGGCGGGCTGCAGGTTACGCAGCCGGCGCGCGGCCGCGGCGGCTTGCAGGTGGTGCGCGTGCACGTCGGGTGCGTGGAGGCCCGCGAGGACGACGGCGGCGGCCAGTAGGAAGCCCACGGCGGCGAGCCAGAGGCGCGCGCGAGTGCGACGCGGCGGCGCCACCTCCGCAGCCGCGGTCGTCTCGACCTGGACGTCGACCTGGACGAGCTGCACTGGTGTCTCGGCGGCGTCAGTCATCATGACGGAGGCGGGCTCGTTGGCGACTTGCTGGGTTCGCGCGCAGGATTTTTGGATATGGCGCTCGGAGACGGCATGTGCCGGGGGCGGGGGCCGTCGGGATCTTGGCGGCGAAGGGGCGCGACCGGTGCGGAAGATCGCGGCGTCTGAGGCAAGAGGAGGTGTGGTATTATTACGATATGCACGGCTATCTGCTGCTGGCGGGTCGCATGACTGTCGCTCGTCATGGAGAGGTCGGCGCCGGCGGCTGCCGGTGGTAGTAGGCGGCGTCAGGCGAGCCGGCGTGGCCCGCGGGCTGGTCCATGGCGTCCATGTCCACGTCGCCGTACTCGTGAGGCATTTTGACGACGACGGGCGTGGCGGCGCTGGCCCCGCGCATGCGGCGCACATCGGCCTTCTGCGCGTTGAAGGCGGCCGTGTTTTTCCTGCCGGCGCGGTGGGAGCCCCAGGCGCCGATGCGCCACGCGGTCCAGCCGACGGACGCGAGGAAGACGACGAAGGCGGCGAGGCACAGGCCGGCGCCGCACTTGAGCAGCGCGCAGTCGACGTGCGAGCCCAGCAGGTCGCAGTAGCGCACGTAGTCGCTGCCGGCAAGCGCGCAGCCGGCGCTGAGCTGGAAGACGGTGAAGCCCGCGTCGACGCCGAGTGCCCAGCGGCCGGGCAGGTCGGGCCAGCGCAGCACGAAGACGAGCGCGACCCACGCGGCACAGAAGAGCGAGGCCGAGAAGGTGACGAGAAGTGCGAAGCTCACGCTCGGCCCGCCGTAGTAGACGGTCACGTCCACGTACGCGCCGGCGCCGTCGGGCACCGACACGCTCGTGCCCTTAAACCCGCCGGCGAACAGCGCGAGCGCCACGGCCGACGTGGCCAGCTGCAGCGCGCGCAGCACCAGCAGGACGCGCCGCGAGACGCCGCCGCCGCGCTCGTCCGGCGCCGCGATCGTCGTCGCCACGCTGGCCGACGGGCCCATGCGCGTCACACCCGCGCTCGCCATGTCGTCTCGCTGCTGGGCTCAGGCGCTCGCAAGGCGTCGCGTCCAGGCGTCGACACGAGGCGAGGAAGGAGACCGGGAGTGACCGCGGTGAAGATGGAATGCCGGCGCACAGGCGGCGGCGATGGTGTAACCTGGCGGACGAGCGGGTTACGCTATACTGAACGCTGGACGCGCGCGGCAACTGGTGTGCGGTTGCAGGCTGGAACCCACCATGGACGGCAGGGATATTGCCAGCTGTACACTTGCAGTTTACACGGACTGAGAAAATGGAGCGTTACGCACGGCTGAGTGCGACGGGGACTCGGGTTGCCGGAGCGCGCGTAACCCTTGTAACCTCTTGGTCAGCAAGGAGCTGTCGAAAACGCTGACGGTCATTTCTGAAGTGGGATGGATGCGGCGGACGCCCCCTCCTTGTGGAAGAATACTTTGAAGGCAAGCGCGACGTTCGGGACGACACAGGGCGGAAAGCAGTGGTGGTGGTGGAGGGGGGGGGTGATTGGGCAGACGAAAGGGGGCGGCGCGGATGGATGGGAATGAAGCAGGTCCAAGTCTTGCTGATCAACAGTCGCGCACGCGACGGATTGAGTTCAGCAATGCGCAGACGCCACGTGTAACCCCCGCGGTTACACGTTCCGCCGCGCCTTCTGGTCTGAACATGGCGTGCCTCTACATTCATTCGATGAATGATCGATCGATCGATCCACTCTGACGTCGGAGAGCCAGTCCACAGCGGCATGGTTTCCGCTTTCGGGTACTGTACCCTCAGGTTACCCTGCCGGGTTACACCACTCCATTCGCTGGCACAGCATGTCTGGCGGCAACCAAACCATTTGCTGGCAAGCCTTCAAGGGGTTTGCAAGTGTACCCACTTTCCCCGGATCTTCCGTTGAGAATCCATTCCCGATCGCGGCCGCGCCACAAGTTGGAGATGATTCTCCACCCGATCCAATGCGCTGGACATCCATGACCAGTCGGTCGGGAGCGAACCCATGGGTGTGGTGTTGTCCACCGGCTGGCCGGCCGCTCGAGACGGTGAAGGTCCTGCCTGAAGCTGCACGATGATCGGCAGCGCATGCCGCTCTTTGTGCTCTCGTGCCGACGTCACCCGACGCTGTCGACTGCAGAGGACAATGAATGAAAGGCACCGCGACATGCCGTTGGAATGGAACGACGCCCGGAACGGGAGGGCAGGGAGGCGATTGACGGTGTGCAAATGCGCTCGTGTTTGTCTGAAAAGGAGATAATAATAGCGTCGGCGAAGTGCTGAGTGTGCGGGTCTGGGTCTAACTCCTAGAAGGTTACTATGGTACAGCTTTATATTCGCAGCATGTCCGATCGAAGGCCAACACGGCCAGCGATACATCGAGCGCGCGGTGGCGCGAGTCGCTTCCGCCAGAGTCGGCGCTCCACCTCAGTGGTGACCCGAGGCGGCGGACGCGCTGGCGGCCATGGCGTCCTCCCGGATGACCTTGCTGCCTGACAGGATCTTGTACTTGCACGGGGACCCGTCGATAAAGTTGGTGGCGTCGAACTTGAGGTACAGGTTGTCGGCCACGGGTCGCCAGCCCTCGTACGCGGCCGAGATACCGCGGATGAGTCCGTTCTCGTCCGGGTTGCCGGACTTGCTTGCTACGCGCAGGTCAAAGCACCTCTCGCGCGCGCCAGTGTACCACTTGCGCTGCGTGCCGCACACGCTGACGACGCAGTTGGCGTTGGAGAGCACGTCGAACGAGAAGACAAAGGACGACTTGGTCTGCGCCTCGGGTTCGCTGGCGGGGTCGACGAAGACCACGACGGCGTCGCCGCCCGTGAGCGCGTCCATGGGCTCCATTTGCGCCATGTTCTTCGTGTCGAGGCGCGACCAAACAGCCTCCAGCTGCCGCATGGGCCGCACGGGCTCGGCCAGCGCGCTCTCGTCGCGCAGGTTGCCGCTCTTGACCGCAGCCGCGCTCGCCGTGGCCGCCAGCGCCGCCAGGAGCGCCAGCGCGCGCAGCAAGACCGCCATTCTGCTCGGACCGGCGGGGGGAATCTGGAAGTAAGACGGACGTCCGCGAATACGCCGGTCGCCGAGGGTAATTATAGCGCGTGGGCCTGTGCGGAGCTGAGCCGAGAGCAGCCGGGAAAGGCAAGCGGCTGGAGGAAGGTGGCAGGCAGGTGGTGGAAGGAAGACCGTGAACCAGCGGGCGGGCGGGCGGGCGGGCGGTGGGTGCGCCTGCTGCTGCTGCTATAAATAGCGGGGTGCGAGCGACAAATAGCAAAGTGAGCATGGGCCGAGGATGCCGCCGGAGCGCCGCACGGCTCGAGTCTCGAGCCTCGAGCCTCGAGAGACAAGCGGTGCCCGTTCTCCTGCCGCCTGTTTCCAGTGGCGGCGGCCCTAGCCCTCCCTCTGTGCTCCTCCACGGCTTGGGGCGGCGCCTGCGAGAGCTGATATCTTGGAGGTGGCTGGCATCTGGGTGCGAGCGTTTTCGACCATGGGACTGGCAAGCGAAACCTCTAGGATCGCATCCCCTGCGGAACGCGGTGGCTGAACGGCGAGTGATTTGAGCCGCTGGCCTCCATAATCGAGGGGAATGATTGTGCCGTCCATTTTGAGTAAACCGCGCGAAGGCATCGGTAATCACTAAATAGAGCGCCGTGGTGTCGCAACCACTTGAAAAAAGTATGTCTGAACAGCTGGCGGGAGGATTACGCTGCGCCCGAAATACTGGCCCCCCGAGCTTGATCACGGACTTCCTTCACCCTTCCTCACAGCAAAAGGCCGGCCCGAGGAGAAAAAAACGACAAGCGCCAAAAGCGGAGTGATGCGCTCCTCATTGTGTGTGTGTGCGTGTGTGCGAGTGACGGGCGTCTTCACGGATGCCCTGCCGAGAGGAGGAAATGGAACGGCTGGTCGGTCAGTCGGTCGCCTTGATGCGGGCGCCTTCCCAGCGAATGGCAGGCTCGCATCGTTGCACTGGCGGCGCTCGCGCATCATGGCGCCGGAGGGGAAAGAAAAGCACCCATCCGCCGCGCCGACTCGCGCTTTGTATGCTCGCGGCCTTCCACCGACTCCACCCACCAACCAGACCAACCGGACGCGCGGCGGGCGGCGTCACATTGCACCTTGCCACTGGCGTAATCGCCCGACCAGGCCGGCCGTGCGTGCCGGCCAACCAGCGCTCGACGCGGGCGGCGGCCAAATGGGTGCGCTAGAGGTTGATCATGCGGCCGCCGACAGATGGCTCGTTACGCACGGGCGGCTTTGGGACACTGCGCGCCGCCTGGTGCTCATGCTCATGACTGCACGACTTCATGAAGCAGCAGAGCAGACAAAACAGGTGCGGCACCGCGCTTGAGACACTTTGTTCGAGTAAACGCCCTCTCTCTCTCTCGCTGTTCCTTGGCGCACCGCCGGTGTCGCCACCGCGTCCTGATGAATGGAGGGATGATCGATCCGATCGACCTGTGGTTGGCGCTCCGCTGATGATGAAGCGGCGATTACGCCGACGCGTGCGTGGCCACGAGGCTCTCGGGCGAGGAGCGGGTGGCGGCGGCCAGCCAGCTCGTCCACGACCTCGCCGCGCTTGAACACCTTGAACGTGGGCGGCTGCGAGACCTCGTCCACTCGTCCACGACGCCCTGCGGATCGGCAAGAGGTAAGGGCGTCATGGCGGGTTAGTCGCCGCGACATGGCCAGCCGCCCAAAGACATGCGGCGGTGCCACGCTGGCAGCGCCTGCCACTCACACACCTCGAGCTCGTCGACCGAGCAGCTCAGCTTTTCAAAGACCGGCCGCATCTCCTCGCCTTTCGAATCGACATGGCATGACAGGTCAGTTCGTTAGCCACGTGCCGATCCAATCCCAAGAATCAAGCCACGACGCAAAGATCCGAGGCCGCCGCATCCTCACCGCCACCCACTCTGGCGAGGATGAGACACCGACATAACAGCCCCCATCCTTCCCGAGAAGGCAAGCATGCACTGCAACTTGAAGCTCAACAAGTGGCTTCGCGGTTCTGGGGTCAGGAGCGCCTCCCATTGCGCCACCGAGGTGACGGCCACGATCGCATAATGGTTATGGCGCAGCGCACCTACATCGCGTCGACATCAACCTGGAGGAAGATCGTGCACGGGCACTTTGATGCTCAGGTCGTGGCAGATCGGGATGATGAAGCGGCACGGGCCGCAGCACGAGGCCGTGGAGTCCACCATGAGCTGCTCCGCACGACAGGAACCGCCCGACAGTCAGGAAATTCACCAACGGCGCGGACGCGGAGAGCAGTCGACAGCGCACCAATCGCTTCGTCCTTGGACTTGGTGAACTTGGTGAGCTGCTCCTTGAACCGCTCCACCGACGGGATGTGGATCCCATGGGTCCGAATCAAGGCACGCACACGTCGATAAGGCGTGAGCGAGCGCTGCCATCGATGCAGCGGTCCGTCCACGGAGCCAATGCGTTCGCCAACAGCGTTCGCCAACAACGTACGTTGTCCGGGGCCTTGGCGTCGTTGTTGCCCAGCTCGTTCGTGCGGATCCACGCCCACACATTCTGGAGGACGATCAACGCGCTCGGGATGTCCGCGGGACACGGGGAAGCAGACGCCGGCTATGCAGATCTGCGCCAAGCGCGTCCGCGAGAGCCATGCTTCAATCAGCAAGCTAATCGCCAGAAGAAGCTCGCATGATCGACGAGATCCCGCCACTCCGTCCTTGGTCTTCCTCAACTGTGATGGGGACGTCGACTGTGACGCCAACCCAAAAAGAGCTCACTCACAAGCCCAAATATGTTCATATTCGGTACGTATATTTTCTTGATTCAGGACTTTATGAGACCATCATTCGTGCATTTGACCGAACTTTTACCAAGCTTCTTTATCTTCGATACCCGGACTATCAAAGTAATCCCAAGTACTATGTTTAAAACGGTTTCCAATCATGAGTGATCGCAAAAACGAGAGTGTGGAACAAATTCACAAAACACGATCAATTCCTAGTATGGCGATTTCAAAACCACACCAAATTTAGATATATCAAAATTACTTTTGCACCGTGTATTGATGAAATCCTTTTTTAGTTTCGATGGAAAGCTGCTTATCATCGCAATTAGAGGAACAAAATCCCGTCCACTATCGGCTCGAGCGTGATACATTTCCCAAAAACACACCCTCTTTTACAGATTTTGGATCGAAGTATCAATAAAAGTGCTGCAAACTAAAAAGCTGAAACAAATAAACTCGAAGGCTTCTATATCGATTACAGCAGGTCTGTTGACTTGGATTGACCGAGGCAGTGTGATCGTCGCCCCCAAATATCAGTTCTCACGTTGTTCCTCTCTTTACGACTGAAATCCGATTGGCATCGCTGCTGGTAATTTTCGTTGGTTTATTACATCAAATATACTATAGTATATTAGAGGGTGTCAATTAGGGGTCTAAAAGCCGTTTAGTGCCCTCTCATGCATAGAAAGGTCCGCAATGATGCTCTCTCTAAATTGATACTTAGAACTACTATCAGGACTCTCTAATCTTATGAAAATCCAGTGCATGAGACGCTTCCAATAGCACCTTCAGGACTCTCTAATTTAGTTCGTGGTTCGCGCAATGATACGCCGTAATTGATACTCCCGACCAGTGATATTTACCCGCTTTGCGGGGTGATACCTACCACCACCTCTGCCATACGAGTATATTCTCGCCTTGCTGCAATATATGTGTTTTAGTCATCCTGCTGCGCTGTGATGGACTATGACGAACCAAATGAGGGGGTATCCTCACCCTGCAAAAAGAGTGCACCATCAAATTATCCAACGATGAGCACTGTAGGCTGCTTAAATGCGATGAATTTTAATAGGTGGTGGGTATGCCCTCTCCAAGCTCAACTCCTTAAAGAGAACCAACTTTTTTTCTTCATGGGCGTGCGCGCGCATTTTATATATATGAACCCGCGCCCATGAACTTACTAAATCCTTCCTTTTTACAGAAGTTCAAACTGGTATCACCCTACTACCACACCTCACCCTTCATATTATTCTTTAAATAATAGTATAGTTATAAGTAGTCTAATATAGTAAATAAAGAGGGAAAAGAGAGAAAAAGAGGGTGGAGGCAAGCGCCAAAAATGGTGCGAGGGTGGAGCCTAATTCCGATAGGTGATTTATGTATTGTTGCATTTACTAATGACCTCAGGAACGACTCAAAACAATAAGATTTAATGAAGCAACGATGGCTCAACGAGCTGAAAGCCACTCAGCCAAATGGCAATCCATTTTGAAGCAACACACACCATATATACCAAAACAAAATGGATTTAATCGTTCAAGCTCCTCACAATGTATGCGCATGCGGCTCAACATTTAGAAAAGGAGATCGTGCCCGCCACCTTCGGTCGATCAAGCATCAGAGTTTCGCTCAATCACTAACCGAGTAATTGGAGCCAAGTCTTTTTTTGTCAATCGCGGAAGTACCACTTATATTGTTTTAAACTGGTATGTGCCGTCGCGAAAAAAGTCCAATAGTGATACGCAAATATATAGTATATAAATAATCGACACACACATCGTTTCGAACACCAACAACACAATGTGCAGCTTTGTGAATGCAGATGGAAAGCAGTGCATGGCCAAAGGAACTGCTGAGTTCTGCAGGCGTCATCAGCCTGCAGTAGATGAGCCTACTGTCGAGTCAATTAATATTGAGCAGAACAATGTTGCCACTTATATAGACGAGGCTACCTCTACTACCATGCCGCCCCAACAACGCGACGACATGTCAATTGCCATGATTACTGACAACTCGGAGAAGCAGCGTATCTTCACGTATAGCGTTATCGGAAACGTTAATCTGGCGTTCGACAACGGCAAAAAGTAGATTCTTTCGATGACTAAATGGAAGGATCTAACCAAATCTGAGACAATTACAGGATCCAACTTCTTCATTAGATCTAGCAAGGTTTCTGGTTCCACGGTTTTCGATGTGGATATTAAGCCGGAATTCAGTGGTAAGGAAAATTTGATGGAAGCAGATATTGATTTTGACGACTACAAAGAGAGTTGTATTGTTGTTCAAACTCAGTCTGGTGGCTATCACTACATTTTCAATTATGACGCCCACTTCAAGACAGGTGCTAACTTCTACGGCGTCAAGGGCTTCGATATTCGTAAGGATGATGCTATCATTTTCGCTGGCGAGCCCTACAATATTATATCAATACCGCCGAATGGTATACAATCGCCGCCGGATGAGATTTACGCCACGCTTAGTTCAATCGAAGAGAAGCCTGCTGCTCCGGCTGCAACAACTAATATTGTTTCATCCACACCTGCACCAGCTGCTTCGTCTGATGGAATCTCTGAGAAGTATCACGAACTGCTGAACCTCCTTTCTAACTCGTTTTTTCTCGATCATGACAAATGGGTAAAACCAATCTTCGCGCTTAAGAACGAAGTTGCAGCTGGTAAGCTGAACAATGACGAGGCATTTGCCACGGCGAAAAACCAATTCATGGATCGTTCAGGCACGGCCTATAATGAGACGGAGCTCGCCCGCGTTTGGGGGTTTGAGATGAAGGATCGTGAGAAGCGCTATACAATGGGATCTATTGTTAAAATCTTGAAAGACTCTCGATTCGACGATTGGTCAACTTGGAATGACAAATGGTATCCTAAAGAGAAGAAGAGTAAAACCAAGACCCCTAACCAGATCGCGAAAGCGGGAGCCGAAGCTGCTCAGGATGCGTATGATGAGAAGCGCCTTGAGATGCTTGAGGCACTTAGTAATGCGGTAGCAGCGATTAACCCTCAGGTCATTCGTGAGTATAACGGCATTGAAGCGAATGACCTTCTGATGGACTGTGATACTAAGTTCAGCGTCGAGGATATGGCTCTTTTGATTCGTCAGACGATCATCCGAACTGAGAATAACGGCGAGCCAGTCTTCTTTGTTAAAACCATCTACGAGGTTAAATACAAGGGAATATTCCGAAAGGTGACTCAAATCGGAAAATCTCTTCAAAAGGTGACTCAAATGGTTTAAAACACTCCAGCACTCAAAATTACGGTAAAATACGAAATGGGTTATGAATGGTTACGGTATGGATTGACTT
>JAADYB010000847.1:0-12299 GCA_023338075.1 Phytopythium litorale | reverse complement strand
TGGTGCAGCACTGAGAACCACATGGACTAGCGCTGACGTTGGTCTCGCATGACTTCGTAGGGCAACGCCCATCGTATCGCCGCAACGACTACGACGCTCCACCGGCTCAAGACGCTCCGTCAGCGTCCCCCAGCGACTTGTTGTCACCGTCGACAGGTTCTGACAAGGTGCCATCACTGCGGCGACTGGAGTCATCCGAGCGCGAGTCAGCGGTCAAGCCGGAGGTCGCCGCGACAGAGGAAGAGGAAGCGGGCGAACTGACGGACACAGGTATGGCTACTGTTCTGAGGGCCGGCGTCGGGCCTTCGCTTCTCATCGCTTTGTGATGCATGGTGCCTTAGCCAACCTGAACATCGCAAGCATCTACGCGCCATTGGAGAGCTTCGACAAGGACGCGATCGCAGCCAAGCGTGCGCAGCTGGCCGCGCTTGGCAACCGCCGCATCTGGGCGAGCTTGGGGCTGGAGGACAAGCCGCAGCGGAACCGCGGCTGCGGACTCGTCGTCACCAAGGCTGGCGAGATTACGTACGTTCGGTCGATTGACAAGTGAGCCTGCATCGCCAGCAGTCTGGGTATACGCTCGTCTGGAACGGGGTTTCTGCATGTGCAGCCGTGCACATACACATTGTCCAGCATTGCCGGCGTGTTTACAGCATATATTGTCCGCTCCTTGCGGCCTCCTCGCCCTCCTTGTTGTCTAGTTCGGCCCCGTCGAGTACTTCTTCTGCTGCACGATTCGGAAGAAGGCTGCGACGCTCTCGGCCGCACTGGAAGGAGGGAGTATCAGACACGAGCAGAAGGTTAGCCTGTCGTAATGAGCCACTGAACGCCTGAAAGCAGGCGCTGCGTACCGCTGACAAGCCTCCGAGCACGCGAAGTACTGCTCTTCGGACATGAGCCCTATCACGTTTCACCCAAGCGCAAGTTAGCGCCAGTCCTTTGACAAGAGATCGAGCTTGAGCGAGACGCCGTACCGTTCGTCACGGATGTCAGCACGCCGTCCTGCGCACTAGAGCGCGCCGTGGTGACCGTCGAGACCGCTTGCTGTAGCATTCGCATGTCCACCGCAGCTCCATGTTTAGATAGGCGGCCATTCCCATCGAACAGCGGCTGGGCTGTACCTCCACTTCCGGGCTGGATGGGTCCAGCACCAGGCTCCCATCCGGGAAGATTGCGCAGGTCGCGGAGGTGACAACCGAGAGCATGGGGATACCCGCGTCCAGGAGCGCCAGCGAGACGGCGTTGATCGCGACCGACAGCAGCGAACCGTTGTCCTCGACCACCTGGACCACGATCGAGATGACCGCGCGCGGGAAGTTCTCGAGCAGGATGGCGGGCGAGAACGTCTCCCGGATGATCTGTTCGTACTCCTTCTCCTTGGAGGCTGCGCGCACATGAAACCCAACCACCACGCTCCATGAGTCCTCACTCTGGCCATACCCACCCGCCGGCAGACCCAGCGGACGCACAGACGACGCCCTGCTCGAGCTTGAAGCACACGTCGACGCTCGCGCGGTCGATCAGCTCGCTGCGGCGGCTCTTGGCCTGCCCGGGCCCGAACACGGCCGCCAGCACGGTGCTGCTGCCGTGCGACATGCGCGCCGACCCGTCCGCGCGGAAGAGCGCGCCTTGGTCCGCCGCGAAGGCGCGCAGCTCGTTGCCCGCGCGTCCATCGCGTCGCTTGGCCGCCACCATTGCTGTCGTTCAGGTTCCGGACAATTGAGTGGAAGTGTGTGGTCTGAGCGCGTACCGTGCGCGAACGAGCTTTACGGACGCAAGGGGTGCAGCCTTTCCCCCGGCTTTTGCGACATTGAATCCGACACACCACGACCAGTGTGCTAGCGATCAGGTAAAAGGTGTGAATAGCGCGCTAACAGTCCGTATAACCAGGTTACCGCACTTAGCCGAGAGCATAGGGAACGTCGGGAAAGGGCCAGGAAGGGGAGCAAGCCGCACTTGGCATCATTCCCAGACCCGGAAGCCGGACGAGACGAGACGCGCGTCGATCCGAGCCCCATGGCCGCCGCCGCGAGCGACGCGCCGGCGCCGGCGAGCATCTCGGCCAACAACGCGCTGTTCCTCATCTGTACGTGCCGTTCCGCGTCTTCAGAGCGTCCGTATTGGCGCCAGGAGAGGGATGTCTAACCCCACTGCCATCTGTCCTTTCTCCGTATGGACGCAGTGCTGGGCATGTTCCTCATGGTGGCGGTGCTGCCGGCGCTGGTCGCGGCGATCGTGCGCGGGGTGGTGCTGCTGGTGCTGGTGCTGGCGGCCGCGGTGGCCACGAACCCGTCGGACGAGTCGTTCGCGTACTGGATCAGCAGTCAGGAGAACGTGCGCCTGGGTGACAAGCCCAGCGTCTCGCAGTGGTTCTCGGCCATGTACAAGACGGCCATGGCGCTCGTCTTCAACGAGAAGCTCACCTGGAAGCTCTACAATGCCATCTTCTTCAGCGTCGTCTACGTGCCCACGCTCGAGCGCTACGCCTTTGGCTGCTTCGGCTCGTGGCGCTGGGCCGACTCGAACGCGCGCTTGCTCGCGCTGTGCCAGAAACCGTGGGTCGTCAAGGTATCACGCGGCGGCATCCACTCGAGCGTCGAGCGCTATATGCAAGGACGGCAGCCTTCACCCACGACTGGCATCAGTGCTTTCTCCAGCGCTGCAGGGCTGCGCAGTCGCGTGGTGGGTAGCACGCCGCTCTCGTCGCCTCTTAGCGGCATGGCGAGCGGATTTCAGAGTGACAGCGACGCACCGCTCTCGGATCGTGATATGCGCGCGAAGGCCCTTCACTGCAAGATCCGAAAGGACTGGAAAGAAGCCAATCGATTCTTTCGCGAGGCCGCGGCGCTGGCCGTGTCGCCGCTGTCGCGCGCAAACTACGAGCTGGAGGCAGCGTGGTGCGTGCTGGAGGAAAGCGACCGGTATCCGGACATGAGGAGCGAGCTCGTAGAGATGATCCAGGGGATTTGCGAGGTACGTGCTACTCAACCGGATGCCCTCCGCCCGGATGCTGATGAATATGCTGTGGTGTGTATGTGTTATCACGCAGAGTCTCTCTTCCAGTGGATACTTCGACGAGGCGGCTCGCGCGGTTGCTGAGCTGGCGCTGAGGCTGAAGCGCCGATTCCCCTTGGACTGTCAAAAAGAAGAGTTCGCCAAGGAGCTGGGCCTGCTGTACGTGCAGGCAAAAAATGTTGCCGAGGCAGGCGGAAACATGCGCACGGCCGCCGACAATGGCTTGCGTGCAGCAAATATCTATGCCGACGCGAAGCTCTGGGCACTGGCTGAAGAGTGCTTTGAGACCGTCGGCGATATTCAGCGCGCGGACAACCACCACGACCAAGCCAATGAGTCGTATGGCAATGCGGTGCTCTGCCGGATCGGCCAAGTCGACATGGTCGGCGCTGAGCAGTTGATGATGAAGTTTGCTCTCCTGATGGACGAGCAGCATCACCCAAGCGACATCGACATGCTGCTCTCGAGTTTGTTGAAGGCCTACGACAAGTGGTCACCTCAGATCCTCGAGGCGGCGTGCAAGCGATATGATTCAGCCCGCCGTTTGCTCCCGTGGCAGGTACACTTCCCTCATGCCGATCGGAATGCTCTGTATCGCTTGAAACTAATGTTTGATGGCCGCCGTTGGTTTGTGTAGTGTCAGTGCCTTGCGAACTTGCAGGAGAAAATGAACAGCTCGGACCTTCGCTGAAGGGAAAGATCACGATGCCGATGAGTATCGTGTGGATATGCTGCTGTATAATGGAAACCCAACTGACTTGAGTCACTGCCTCAGGCGGGATAAACAAGTTTGCCGTGCCATGAGGTCAAGTAAATGCTTTCCGGTTCATGCTGTTTCACTCGCTGCGCCTCTTCAGCTCGAGGTGTGTCTGCTCTGCTTTTGGTGGTGGAGACAAGAAACGGCCGACTTCTTCGCTTTGAGACTGAAAACAGCTCGGCACGACAGGCAGCACGAAAGCAGAAGAAGATGTTTGATTCTGAGAGTGCTTAACGACGCACTCCATTGCTGTTCGACAGCCCACGGGTCTTTGATCGCGGCGTTGGGATCCAATGACTCACGAGCTCCGCCGCCCAGTGTTGTTTGGCGTACTGCCAACAGACCGCCCGACGTTGGGGGTTGTGAACCAGCAGGAAAGCGCTCGCATCCAAGAGCAGCGAAAGCGTCAGCTCGAGCTCGAGAGCTTTGGCGACGATGAAGGCGACGCGTCTGACGACCAAGCGCCGCGCAGCTGTGCCCTTCCTCCTGGCGCGCTGCCAGTTGTGCGTAGTAGGAGGCCCGAGAAGCCCATGTACGTGCCGACACCAACCAAGACGCCCAAGTACTTTCGCTGGAAGCCACAACGGCCAGCACCGTCACCTAGAGCTGGCCGGATAGGCAGTTCGCCGGCGATGTCATGGGGCGATCCTATCACAATTTCTCCTCGGACACAGCGGAGGAGAGAAACGCAGTTCAGCTGGAACGACGTGCCACAGCCCGAGTCAAGCCGAAGTCTGACGGGAAGGGGGTCGGGGCGGGTGCTTCTAGCAACAGAATCGGAAGGTGGGGACTCGCGCGCGTCCAGCCCGTGGCAATCTGTACCGGGAACTCCGCGTGCCAAGAACTTCCTCTTTGACGACCCGGGGATCTTGCCGCCGCTCTCGTCGCCTTCTACACCACAAGCAGCGCACACGTCGAGTGTAGCACCAGCTGCAACGCTCTCTGAGGATATTCGAGTGAGTGAACATGGAAGACCAACTAGCCACCAGAGCTCAACGCCACTTGCGTACGAGAGGAGACCAAGCGCAGTTGCGCTGGCGTCAGAGGTGGCGGGAGAACATCAAGAGCAAAAGGTCCCGACGTCAGCGCCAGTGTCCCAAGCTCAATTACCTGGAGAGCTCGGATTGCCTTCTTCGCCATTCAACCTGGACGTGCTTCTTGCGAAGACTTTGGCTCCATCTGCTTCGAGCGACGCAGAGAGCCAAGTCGACAGTCAAAGACCGGTGAAATTGGAGAGGCAGGAAGAAGCAACAATGCTGACTCCGTCTTCAAGAATCGAGGACGACGACGAGGATGCAGATTTACCAGAGGACGAACAGTTTGACGACTCATCGTTGGCTGCTCCAATTGTTCTTCGACCAGCGATCGGCCAGCCCCACGACAAAGTTTTGACCCAGCATGTGCTGCGTGGCGCGTTCCTGCGCAAGTATCTCCACGTCAGCAACATCGCGCGGAAGATGAAGGAAACCGAACAGCAACTGCTCCGCTCGTCGGCTTTGCATGCCGGGTTACCTTCCCGGCCTGGTGGGCCTGACCCGCGTTCGCCAGCAACACCATCTAAGCCTGGACGTCAGGTTAAAAGCGAGGACGAAGAGCTTGACACAAACCCGATGACTCCTCTGCTGCGCAGACTGTCTTCGATCGACAAGGCGATCAACAAGACCGTGAAGCGCATTCGCCGTATCTCAGCCGTGGAGAGTGGTGCCCCTGTAGCGCGGAAGCAGACGGTATCCGTGTTTGCGCCTGGATCGAAGCGGAAGTTGATGTCGATGGCGCCGATCGGAGAGAGTGACGCTTCCGTGATTGACAATTCTGCGAACGACGACGACGACGGGGTTGATGATGACGATGGTGACGACGGAATGCTCCACGGCGTGCGAATAGACCCGTCTTCCTCGCACATGATGCGCGTTTGCCAGCACGTGATCGCCAAGCGCGCGATCAAAGCGTTCTTACGTCAAGAAATGTCGGTGATCGCGCAGATCGAGGCCATGCTGCGTGACGATCCAAGTTTGCAGCGCCGACCGCTCTCAAGTGTGGCCAGCAACAGGTTCAAGAGTCCAGGAGGCGACTTCACAGCCACCGAAGGCACAGTTATGGGATCGTCTACCTCGCATCTCCCCATCAAATCGATGAGCAGCGATCTAATCGAGGCGGTGACAGTGTACCTGAAGGAAGGGGATCAGCACATGACAGTCGATGAACTGTATGTGACAGCACTGGCAGCCGAGGTTGACAAGTCGTGGAAGCGCGCCATCATGCTGGCGTCGGCGTGCGTGGTGATCGACAGTGAGTTCATCTTGGCGGCTCTGCTGCGCGCTCGTTGCTGCCGTCGGCTGGGACTGTGGACACAAGCCATCAAAGACCTGAGCCTCACCGTCGCGCTACGCCCGGAAGAGTACATGATGGTACTTCTGCGCGCTTGCATCTACGTCAAAATGGCGGACTACGACAACGCGCTTGCGGATGTCAACCGCGCGCTAATGCTGCACCCGAAGTCGACTGACGCGTTGCTACTGCGTGCTGACATCTTCCACCGTCTCCGTATGATCGGCCAGTCGCTGCAAGACCTCACAACCGTACTCTCACTCGACCCAAGCTGCTGGCGAGCATATTATGACCGCGCGACGATCCGCATTCGCGCGGTCGAAGGGGACGAGCAGAGTCTCATGTTCCACTGGGAGCACATGAAGTACGCTGAGCTGCTTGCGGCCATCGTGCAAGACTACGTGAACGCGCTGCGGAAGGGGTGCACCATGGTTGAGGTCGTCGAGACCATCGGAGATCTCGCGATCCGTCTGCTCGAGTTTTCGGGCGACAAGAGCGTGTTGCGGCAGGTGATCCAGAACTTTACCCATCTACTGCAGATCCTTGCTCACGATCACCGCGGGTCGTTCTTTCAGCACGGGGGAAAAATGCCGACGGCTATCGCCATGACTGTTGCGGGTATCAACAGTGGATCACCTTCCGGTCCGAACGGAGCACGTTCTTCGTCGCTGGATCGCGAGCTGCTTATCGCAGCGATTCACGCACAGCGGGGGCGGCTCTACGTGCTTTACAACGACAAAGCTCGCGCGCTCGAGGACTTCGACCACGCTGTCGTGATGGAGTATCACTACCCCGTCGCGCACTTTTATCGCGGCGCGTTTGCCACGCTGGTCGTTAAAGACGATGCGATAGGTGGGGCATCCGACCCAGTCGCGTTGCGGGCCAACATGCAGCACTTGACGCGGTGCGTCGCGCTGGACCCGACGATCGCAGGCGCTTACACGGTGCGAGGCGCGCTTCATCTCCGCGAGCTCAAGTTCAACAGTGCGCTTCAAGACTTCAAGGCTGCCGTCGCAACAGATCCGACGCTGTATGAGGTCTGGCTGCAGATCGCGCTCATCTACCTCAACCACTACCACGACAGCGACGAGTGCGTCAAAGCGTGCAGCAGCGCGCTCACGAACGACTCGTGCCTTGCGCGCGCGCTCTACTTGCGCGCGGAGGCGTACACCCGACAGGGAAATCTAAACGCAGCGCTTCGTGACTACGGGCGTCTCACGGTCGCTCAGCCGAACGATCGGTGGGCTCAACTTCTGCGTGGTCGATTGCTGCTGTTGCTCCAGCTTCCCCGGCCCGCGCTGTACAGCTTCATTCTGTTTATGGACCAAGGCGGGGCGACCAACCTGTCAACAACAGCCGATGAAGCGAGAGAAGCGGCAGCGAGCAAGACGGCTCATGTGCTGTGCGGACGCGCGTACAAGATCCTCTCGCGGTTCAAGGAGGCTGTCTACGAATTCCAGCGCGCGGCAGCCATCAACCCGACGAGCGACAACCTTGTGCTGCTTTCCGAGTCGCTGCATTCAATGGGGGACACGGAGAACTCGCTGCGTGTGAGCGAAAAGGTCATCAGCGCCGATCCCGGCAGCTTCAAGGGATATGTGCGGCGCGCACAGCTTCTAGTGTCAACGCAACAGTTCTCGCAAGCCATGGCAGAGTATGACAAGGCGCTGTTCCTCGCTCCGAAGGAGGGACGTGTGTACTATGAGCGCGGCATCGTCCAGTTGCAGTTGTACTTGCGGTGGCGACGCGCCTTCCAGCTAAACTTCGAGAAGAAGAGTGACGCGGCCAAGAAGAATGGCGTGTCCATGGTCTCTCCATCTTCGCAATCACAGCAGCACCGGTCGTCGCCGTTCTTTGATCCTCGCACCACAGCGATCGACGTCGAGGCGGCTTTGGGTGCCGAAGCCATGAACGACGAGCCGTTGGTGCGCAAGATGATGAAGCAGTTCTTCGCTGGCAGCCTCGCTGACTTGACCAAGTGCATTCGCCTCGAGCCAACCATGGCCGAGCCGTACATCGACCGCGCCGAGTTGTTTGCCTTGGGTGACGACTTTGACCGCGCGTTCCGCGACTTTGCGAGCGCTATCGAGCGGAACCCAAAGTGCTCGCGCGCGCACCTGAACCTTGGGGTGCTCAAGTGTCAGTTCAGCGCGTTCGCGTCGGCGATTTCGGACTTTGATATGGCTGCCAAGTGTGACCCACAGCTGGCGCTAGCACTCTTCAACCGAGGCGTCGCGTACCAGAAGCTGTCGCTGTGGAAGCAGGCAGAGAAGTCATACGACCGGTGTATCTCGCTTTGGGGTCGTGGGCGACACATTGACGCGCACAGGAATCGCGCCATGACGCGCTGTCAACTTGGTGATTACACTGGCGCGTTGGCGGATTTCAATGAAGTGCGTGAGAGCGCTCCAGATGACGACCAGCTTCACGGCGGTCTAGGCTTCGTGCTACTGCAGCTTGGGCGGTACGAGATGGCGGCCAAGTCGTTCGCGACCTACGGACGGCTCAGCCGCGATACTTTCGCAGACAGCGGCAACGCGTATTTCAACCTGGGCAGTGCAAGCGATGCGGGTCGGATCGATAAGGCCAAGCACGCGGACTGCCTCAAGACGGCGCTGCGCTTCTATCTGCGCGCGGCGCGCATCCACCCGTCGAGTCTGGACCTGCGGCTCAACATTGCAAACTGCCTCCGCAAGCTTGGCGAGCTGGAGCGTGCAGTCTCGCAGTGCGACGCCATCCGCATCGCGCAGCCTCTACACCACGCAAGCTTCGAGGGCAAGGCGCTCGCACTGTTCCAGATGCCGGGGCGACTCGAAGACGCCGTGGGCTGCATGAATGATGCCATCCGCGCGTGCATTGCGTCGTCGTCGAGTCTCGAGAACATTTTTTTCGCGTTCTCGAGCACCACAATCCACCGAAACGCTCTCGAGCGCAAGACTGTGCGCATTAGTCGCGGCGGCACGGGCGTAGACGACAGCAAGAACTCGAACGGCAATGGTAGCAAGCAGTCGCCGCGTCGGTCGGGAAGGAACGACTCAAGCGGAAGCAGGCAGCGCGACAAAAAGCAATCGTCGGAGACGCATGAGACGGCGAGTACGCCTGCAACAACAGTCGTGGCGTCGATGGATCAACTGATGAAGAAGATGAGCGACTCCGGAGCGTCCGCAGCGTCCTCGCCACCACTGTCAGCGTCCGAGATCATCGTCAACGGATCGCACAAGCAGATTCTGTCGCTGTACATGACGAACCG
Source organism: Phytopythium litorale (assembly GCA_023338075.1). Classification (NCBI taxonomy): domain Eukaryota; phylum Oomycota; class Peronosporomycetes; order Pythiales; family Pythiaceae; genus Phytopythium; species Phytopythium litorale. The sequence continues at coordinate 2,949 of JAADYB010000847.1, read as the reverse complement.
TGGCATTCTGCTCGAGCGGCTTGGACGCTTCGACGAGGCGCGGCTCAACTACAACGACGCCATCTACTTTGATGTGCTGTCCGTCCCAGCGTTCGTCAGCCTCGGCACGCTCAACATCATCCAGAACAACTACACCGACGCAATCACAGCGCTCAAGCGCGCGCTGACCATCGACCCGAGCGCAGGCGTCGCGCACCTCAACCTCGGTATTGCGTACCTCTGCCAGCACCAGCTCGACGACGCGCTGGCTGCGTTCGATGCAGCCATCACTATCTTGCCGAGCTGCAGCTATGCCTTCGCCAACAAAGCCGTGGCGCTCGCCATGCGCGGAAACATGCCAGAGGCCGAGCACAACTTCAAGCGCGCGATCGAGGAGCTGCCGTCGCGCAAGGAGTATTACCTTGCGCGCGGCAAGATCATCGCCCAGCAGAAGCGCTTGCAGGACGCCATGGTGGACTTCTCGACCGCCTTGTACCTGGGCTACGAGGGCAAACTGTGACGCGCACATGCGGGGTTTATTTGAGGGCATACACTGATGGAAGACTCCTAGCTGCGGCGCTGTCGCATCAGCCGTAGCGCACTTTGCGGTCGACAAACCAGTCAAACTTCTCGTCTCCGTAGCCGACAATCACGCTCTTGGCCTGCGTGTACGCGCGGTACGCCTCCAGTCCATTCTCGCGCCTGTCAACACACGAACGAAGCATGAGTCGATGATCACAGCAGCCTGATAAACGCCTGTGCAGTGCCTCACCCCATGCCGCTGTCTTTGGTGCCACCCCAGGGACTCGACGGGTCGTTCCGGTGGTGATCGTTGAGCCAAATGATTCCTGCGTCCAGGTTGTGTGCCACGCGATGCGCGCGTTTGATGTTGGTTGTCCAAACGGCAGCTCCGAGCCCGAAGGGCGAGTCGTTCGCGAGCGCCACGGCCTCTTCCTCGTTCTGTTTCGCGTCGACGAGCATGCCAAAGGTGAGCACATGGCCTCCTCATTGCCTTCGAGGCACACGCAGACGCACCTTGAACGAGTATACGACCACGACGGGCCCGAAGACCTCTTGCTGGACGATCTCCATGTCGGGTGTCACGTTCGTGATCACCGTGGGCTCGTAGAAATACCCTTCAAGGCCAGGAGCGCGCCGGCCGCCGCAGCGGATCGTGGCGCCAGCGGCGCGCGCGCGCTCGACCATGCCGTGGATGCGCTCCAAGTGGTGCTCGGAGATGATGGAGCCCATCTGCGTCTTGTCGCTCATGGGGTCGCCCAGCCGAATGGACTGCACCTTCGCCACTAGCTTGTCGGCGAGCTCGTCCACGATCGACTTGTGCGCGATGATGCGCGCGCCGGTAACGCACGTCTGTCCGCTCGCGATGAAGCACGCGAAGGCCGCGCCGTCCGCCACTTCGTCGACGTTGACATCATCGAACACGACAAGCGGGGCTTTGCCGCCGAGTTCCATGGTGGAGCTGGCGAGGTTACCGCCTGCTGCGGCGGCCACGCGCTTGCCGGTCGCGGTGCCGCCCGTGAAGTCGATCTTCTTGACGCTCGGGTGAGTCGCCAGCGCCTCTCCGGCAACGGCGCCGAGTCCCGGGACGCAGTTGAGCACGCCAGCGGGCAGGCCCGCGTCATGCGCGAGCTCGGCGAGCTCCACGACCGTCAGCGGTGCCAACTCGGAGGGCTTGACGACGACCGAGTTGCCAGCCGCGAGCGCCGGCGCGATCTTCTTGACGGCGATCAGCAGCGGGTGGTTCCACGGCGTGATCTACATATCGATCCAAGCGCAGCGACACAGTCAGCGAGAGAAGGAGGAGGAGAGCAGCGGCGCGGAGGAGACGTACCAGCCCGACGGTGCCGAGCGGCACGCGCTGCACGTAGTTGACGTACGAACCGGAGAAGGGCGGCACGGACCCCTCGGCTGTGCGGCACAGCGCCGCGAAGTACTCGAACCACTCTGCTCACCGCATCCGACGAGCGTCAGCCACCAAGCAAGACTACCTCGCGGTGCACCAGGGGGTCGTACCGGGGATGCGCGAGAGCTGCGCGCGCATCTCGCGGATGGGCCGGCCGGTCTGGAGACTCTCCTTCTCTGCGAACTCGGGGATGCGAGCGCGCAGCGCGGCCGCGATGGCGTTGAGCACGGTGGCGCGGTGCGCCGTGGACGCCTGGGCCCACGCGCCGCTCTTGAAGGCGCGCTGGCCGCTCTCGACGGCGCGCGCCACGTCCTCGGGCGTCGCGCTGGCGATCCACGCGAGCGTCTCGGTCGTCGCGGGGTTCTCGACCGCCAGCCGCGCGCCGGGCCCCGCCAGCGACGGCACGCGCTTGCCGTCGATGAAGAGCCCGTACGTCTCGCGGTCAAACGCCGCCGAGGTGGACAAGGCGGCCGACTGGACGGCCGTCGAGCGAAGCGGGAGGCGAGCCATGGCCATCGCCGCGTGTGCAGAGGCCAGAGGAAGTAGCGGAGTGGCCGAGGAAGAGCTTGGGGCGACTCGGGAGCACGGGGAACCGCCCGCAGCGACGTAAGCAAGCACGGGAAACCGCCCGCAGCGACGTAAGCAAGCACGGGAGACCGCAGGAATGGACGACCGACGGACGGAAGTGATGCATGTCATTCGGTCGTGGTGATGTGTTCGGCTGATGAATATGTTGGATGGATCCAACATATACCCATTTTGTCTTGTCAAATGTATGTCTTTGAAATACAACACAAGTTGAAACGGAGATGCGCTGAAATGGACCGGTTAGGATAGGGCCGCTTGCTCGCCAGACGAACACTCTCCATTGACCATGCCCTTGGCGACGACAGTGGTTCGTCATCATGGACGGCGCGGTGGCGGTCACGTCCAAGTGGAGCCGCCTGTTCTTCGAGACGACGAAGGCGGACGCTCGCCATGTCCAGCGTTCGCCAGACGCGATCCAATCTGCTCCCGAAGAGTGCCCGTCACGTGTCGGCAGTTGA
>JAADYB010000846.1:0-12311 GCA_023338075.1 Phytopythium litorale | reverse complement strand
TGCTGCTGACTCTCCCGTCATTGGCACCGATCCGCACTGTCGAGCGGCCGCTCAACTGCGTGCCAAGGCCGGTCAGCATGGAGTTCGCGCCGCCAGAGTAGCCACTTGGGAGCACCAATAGTTCCCTGTCACTTCAACCTGGTCAATGTGTGTGCCACACACACACACACTGTGTGAGGTGACCAGCTCAATGTTCCTGTATTCTGGCACACCAGCCTTCTATGTGGTACGATGCACCGCTCCTTCGGTACGCTTCACTCCTCGCACTTATCGATTGCGACTTCCTGGAAGTCACAATGCACGCGGAACGACTGGTGCCCAGTCCTCGGATCGCCGAGACGGGAGTCGGAAGGCGATTTGGCCGGTCATTCCTCCCTTCGAAGCGTGGTCGAAAGCACTTCCACCGGCGCCCCGATCGCGAACGACTCCCCTCCAGCATGAGCAAGCTGAACAGCGAGCTGCTGTCCCAGGCGGTGGCCGACATCCTCGCCTTCTCGGCGGGCGAGAAGGTCCACATCAACGGCAAGGACGTGCAGGGCAAGAAGCGCAACTTTAACGAGACGATCGAGCTCCAGATCGCGCTCAAGAACTACGACCCGCAGAAGGACAAGCGCTTCAGCGGCACGTTCAAGCTGCCGACGGTCCCGCGCCCGAACCTCAAGATCTGCGTGCTCGGTAACGCCGTGCACTGCGAGATGGCCGAGAAGGAGGGCTTCGAGTACATGACGGTGGACGACCTGAAGAAGTTCAACAAGAACAAGAAGGTGATCAAGAAGTTCGCCAAGAAGTACGACGCCTTCCTGGCCTCGGACACGCTCATCAAGCAGATCCCGCGTCTGTTGGGCCCCGGACTGAACAAGGCCGGCAAGTTCCCCACGCTCGTCGCCTCGAGCGAGGGTCTGGGCGACAAGGCCGAGGCCGTGCGCGCCACCATCAAGTTCCAGATGAAGAAGGTCATGTGCCTCAACGTGGCCATCGGCCACGTCGGCCTCAAGCCGCAGGAGATCGTCGTCAACACGCAGCTGGCCGCCAACTTCCTCGCCTCGCTGCTCAAGAAGAACTGGCAGAACATCAAGGTGCTCTACCTCAAGAGCACCATGGGCCCCCCGATGCAGATCTTCTTCTAGACGCACCGACTCGCCGCCACTGCTGCTGCTTTCGCAATTCACCATTTCCTCGGCCGCCGCGCCGCTCGCTTCTTGCTGGCGGTCGCGTGCTGGGCGTGGCCTGCGGTGTGGGCGGGCGTTCCTTCGTCCGTGCCGCGCGCGCTGTAGTCTAGGGAATGGGAGCTGAAAAAGTGTCTTCCGCCCCAGTTAGTAGCGACGGCGTCCTCTCCGAGTTCGCCCGAGCGAATACGCAACCAACGATTGAAGGGATCTCATCTCGCGCGTTGCTCCTCGTCGGTCTCTCTCCGTGTCCGTGCAGGTGCAGGTCGTTCTCGACGGCGTTTGAGGCGCATCCGTCGCTGTCGCAACGCGTCGCTCGTCTCGCCGCTCTCGCTCCAGTCTGCTTCGATGCGGTGCATTCACGTCAGTTGGAGCACTCAGGACACTTGGTCGCCGCCCCGGGTTGGACCCACGCCTTGGGGGTTGCACAGAGCGAGAGAGAGACCGATGGATCCCTCTTTCCATGGCCACATCCGCGTGCCACGACCGTCAAGGCAGCCACGAACCCGTGCAGCAGACAGACAGACAGACAGACAGACAAACAGACAGACTGACTGACAGACAGTGGGTTGAGCGGTTGGACTCGCCATCGGCACGTTCACCAAGGCGACAGCATCACTGCCCGAGTGAACAGAGCACCGCTCCACCTCGCCCATCAAAGGCAAGCAAGCGACCGCTTGTCGATGCCAAGCCCAGCTCTAGCCAGAGCTCCGGACCGACCGACGCACCACATACCCGCCCTACAGAGTGAACTGGTGGGAGGTGACTCCAAGCAGCGCGCGCGTCGTCTGGCTTGACGCTTGATCACCGCCATGAAGCGTCGACGTCAGGCGCACAGATGCCCATGCCGCCGCGTCACGCTTGCCGCGTCGTGACGGCCGCCACCCACCATCGCTCCCCGTGCAAACCGATCGTATCTCCCCATCAATTCGACCGAGGTTGGCTCCTTTCCTTCCTCCCTTCGCGCTTTTCACACATGAAATCCCCCGAAACCGTCCCCTCTCCTCCCACATCGCACCACCTTCCGTCGCAACATGTCTCACACACACTCGTACCGTGACCTTCCGTCTACCTCCGAATCTATGGGTCTGCTTGGGGGACCGCGGAGCCGCTCATTTCCTTCTCGGCCATCCACCAAGGCGGCTTCCTTCCTCCCGTGCCTGCCTCCGGCTTCCCCCGCCTCCCCCCCGCCTCTAGAGATGCTGCGCAACCTGCAGACCGTGTCCCGCCGCTCGCCGGCCGCGCGCCTGGCGCTGGCGCGCTCGTTCAGCGCCGCGGCGTCGCCCGAGTACGACGTGGTGGTGATCGGCGGCGGCCCTGGCGGCTACGTGGCGGCCATCAAGGCGGCGCAGCTGGGGCTCAAGACGGCCTGCGTCGAGTCGCGCGGCAAGCTGGGCGGCACGTGCCTGAACGTGGGCTGCATCCCGTCCAAGGCGCTGCTGCACTCGACGCACCTGTACCACTCGGCGCAGCACGACTTTGCCAAGTACGGCGTCGAGGTCTCGGACGTCAAGATGAACTTTGGCGGCATGATGAAGGCCAAGGAGAAGGCCGTCACGACGCTCACGGCCGGCATCGAGTCGCTCTTCAAGAAGAACAAGGTCACATACATCAAGGGCTTCGGCAAGGTCGTCGGCAAGAACGAGGTCGCCGTCGCGCTCACGGACGACAAGGGCAACCAGACCGTCACGGCCAAGAACATCCTCATCGCCACGGGCTCGGAGGTCTCCCCGCTGCCGCCCGTGCCGGTCGACAACGCCGCCGGCAAGATCGTCGACTCGACGGGTGCGCTCTCGCTGCCCAAGGTGCCCGAGCACCTCGTGGTCGTCGGCGCCGGCGTCATTGGCCTCGAGCTCGGCTCGGTCTACAAGCGCCTCGGCTCCAAGGTGACGGTGGTTGAGTACCTGGACCGGTCGTGCCCCGGCCTGGACCTGGAGGTGAGCAAGGAGTTCACCAAGCTGCTCAAGAAGCAGGGCTTGGAGTTCCAGTTCAGCACCAAGGTGACGTCCTCGGCTGTCAACGGCGAGACGGTCACGCTGACCACGGAGCCGTCGGCGGGCGGCGAGGCCAAGACGATCGAGTGTGACACGGTGCTGGTGGCCACGGGCCGCCGCGCGTTCACGCAGGGCCTGGGTCTGGAGCAGATGGGCATCCAGACGGACAAGCTGGGCCGCATCGAGGTGGACAGCCACTTCCGCACGCAGGTGCCCAACATCTATGCGTTCGGCGACGTGATCAAGGGCGCCATGCTGGCGCACAAGGCCGAGGAGGAGGGCGTCGCGGTCGCCGAGATCATCGCGGGCAAGCACGGCCACGTCAACTACGACGCGATCCCGGGCGTGATCTACACGTTCCCGGAGGTGGCGTCCGTGGGCAAGACGGAGGAGGAGCTCAAGGCCGAGGGCGTCGCGTATAACGTGGGCAAGTTCCCGATGATGGCCAACAGCCGCGCGCGCACGGTGGCCGAGTCGGACGGCTTCGTCAAGATCATCGCGGACAAGGCGACGGACCGCATCCTGGGCGTCCACATCATCGCCAGCAACGCCGGCGAGATGATCGCCGAGGGCGTGCTGGGCATGGAGTACGGCGCCGCCAGCGAGGACATTGCGCGCACGTGCCACGCGCACCCGACGCTCAGCGAGGCCTTCAAGGAGGCGTGTCTGGCGGCCCACGGCAAGCCCATCAACTTCTAAGCGGCGCGTATTGCACCACGTCGCAGGTGAGGCGAGTATAGTGTCGCGCTGTGACGCTGGCCGCTCCTGGAGCCGACGGCGAGCCTGAGCGTAGTCCGCGAGCAGAGCGCGAGGTGGTAGGGGCCCCGAGGCGTAACGAGAGGCGAGCAATGCAGCGCTGCGAGTGCCAAAGCCGGTCGGTCGGTCGGTCGGTCGGTGGCGAGCTCCGCACCACGTCACAGATCTGGAAATGATGTGGCGCACACTGAGAAAATCTTTCTGTTCAGCGCGATCGAAGGTTCAGACTGACCTGGCCGCAGTGCCACCCATCACTTTTGATACCTGGGAGATATAATAATATTGGGATATCCAACTATACAAATGTACGTCAATATCAAAATGAAGTACAATGCACTGCGTCTTTTATGTGTTCCACCAAAGCACCACCGGCGCGATCGAAGGTACCGTAACCGTCAGTCGAGCGTACCCCTCTTCGTGGCTTCTCAGAAATTCCAGCGCGGGTTACGAATGCGTACCCCATGCCTCGCATACAACAACTGTGTTGAGACGCCGCCGCATGCTGCCACCTCGACGCGCAGAATCCGATACGCCCCGTGTTCCCCGGCTGACCGACGAGGCGAGCGCGCTGCTACCGCTGCCAGGCATGGAGAGCGCGGAGGAGCTCACGAGCAAGTACAGCCCGTCCGAGACGGCGGCCCCGGCCAGCGGCGGCGGCGTCCGGCAGGGCCGCGGCCGCTGCTGCGTGCGCTACGGCCGCACGTGGGTGCTGTGCTCGCTCTCGCGCCGCTACGGCTTGTTCCCGCGCACGTGCCACGTGGGTCCGCACTGGGCCTTCATGCTCGTGACCTACTGCCTGGCGCTCGGGCCCGGCCTCCTCTTCCTGGCGTACGTGCCGGAATCCAGCGGAAGCTGGCGAGCGGGGTACGCGCCAACTGACGGTCGTGTGCGGTTGTCGTGGTGTGCGATGCCTGCGCAGGCGGGACGACCTCCTGCTGGGCTTCCAGATCGTGTTGGTCGCGTCCATGGCAGTCACGACGGCCTCGTTCACCATGGTGGCGTGCAGCGACCCGGGCGTCATCTTCGAGGACTACACGCCGGCGTCCGTGCGGGAGGCCAGCGACGTGGAGCGCGGCATCATCTGCGGTGGGTCCCGCGCGGGGTCTGCCGCCAGGCTTGGAGCGCGGACCGCCGTAGCTAACTGTTTGTGCTGCAGCCCAGTGCGAGATCCGGCGGCCGCTGACGGCGTCGCACTGCGCGGACTGCGGCGTGTGCGTGAACGAGGTGCGTGTGTGTGGCGGAGGTGGAGCCCAAGGGGATGGATGCCTGACGCTGAGCGTGTCGTCGACGCGGAGCAGTTGGACCACCACTGCCCGTGGACAGGCAAGTGCGTCGGCAAGCGCACGCTGCGCCTGTTCTACGTCTTCCTGAGCTGCGTCTCAGTCCACGTCGTGCTCGTCGGCGTCATCGTGTGTGTCACGTTCCTCACCCGGTGAAGTGGCGTCCAGCGACGCAGTCGCTCCTCCGAGTCGGAGAGACGCGAGTCACCCTCGCGCGTGGCTGCTGTGGGCCCATAAGGCGAGTGAGTGCGCGGCCGCCGAGCGCACGCGCTGATAAGTATATACAGAGGAGGCGTCGGCGTCGACCGGCAATGCCAGCAGCAAGAAGTGTCCATGAGGTCCCATGGTGTCCCAACAGGTCCGCTGCACCCATTTAGAAATAGAAATGCAGTATACATGCAAGACGACAAGTCGTATACATGTAGCCATGTCGGTGCCAATCTTGAAGCTGCTCTCATGACGAATGCTCCGGGCCAATGTCATGGCTAATCGTCGGGTTTGCTGTCCCTGGAGTGACTCCGCGACTCTCTTTCTCCCTCCCTTTGAGCATTGGAAGCGGGAGACTCACGAGGCCTTGGCCAGAGCGTCGCGATGCACGCAGAGGGCAGCGTTGGGGGCTCGCGAGTCGACGCAAGGCAACATGTTTGGTGGCGACGCATGAAGCAAGAGGAGACCGACGCACGTTGCAAAATGACTTACGATTGGATCTTAAAAAAAGAGGGAGGCGACCACCACACCGACGTTCCAGCTCCTAACGCTCTACAGCTCGTCCTTCTCCGTCTTCTCGGCGGCGGCCTCCTCCTCAGCCTCCTCGGCCTCCTCCTCGGCCTCCTCCTCAGCCTCCTCCTCAGCCTCCTCCTTGGCCTCCTCAGCCTCCTCCTTGGCCTCCTCCGCCTCCTCCTCGGCATCCTCGTCCTCGTCCTCGTCGGCCTCCTCGGTAGCCTCCTCCTTGGCCTTGGCCTCAGCGTCGGCCTTGGCCTTGGCGGCGTCCTGCAGCTCCTTCTTCTTCTCCTTGAGCGCCTCCGTCTTGGCGACCACGGCCTCCTCGTGGGCCGCGAACGTCTCCTCGTCGTCCGTGACGAGGATGTCGTCGAACAGCGTGCCGCTCTTGACCTGCCACAGCTCAAAGCCGATGGCGCCAACGTCCTTGGCCACGTTGTACAGCGCGTCGTCCTCGAAGTAGTCCGGGTTGTCGATGAGCGGGTGCACCCACTCGCCCTTGTAGTCCGGGTTGTCGATCATGCGCGGCTTCCACTCGCCCTGGTACTCGGGGTTCTCGATCATGGCCGGCTCCCACTCGCCATCGTCCTCGTCGTCCCAGTCCTCGGGCTTCTCGGCGTCCGGGTCCGGGATCGTCTTGGGCGTGTCGTCGTAGCCCTCGGGCTTGACGTCCTCCGGGTCCGGGATCTGCTTGGCGTCCACCCAGTCGGCGGGCTTGGACTGCTCCGGGTCCGGGATCTGCTGCGCCGGCTGGAAGGGCCAGTTCTCGGCCAGCGCGCCGCTCTTGACGCTCTTGCCGTCGATGCGCACGTCGTACGTGTTGTCCTGCTTGAGCAGGAACGAGTAGACGTGCGCGTCCGAGTCGCTCTCGGCGCGGATCTGCGACTTGTGGTCCAGGTTCTCGGCCTCCTTGCCCGGCCGCGCGTAGTTGAGGATGGCGTGCGTCTTCTTCGTGTTGCCGCAGATGTCGGGCCCGAACATGACGGCGTACGGCGAGTCGCCGCCGAAGTTGTCCTGGTCCACGTCGCTCGGCAGCAGCTTGACGTACGCGCCGCCGCAGTCGAGCTTCTGCTCGTGCTGCACCAGGTAGCTCAGGTACAGGTCCTTGCCCTTGTTGTTCAGCGGCCGGTCGAACTTGGCCGACAGCGCGTAGAAGCGCGCGTCCTCGCTCGTCTTGATGGCCTTGTCGTCCTCGTCCACGTAGTCCTTGCCCGTCACGTGCGCGAAGGCGCCCACCTCGCTCGCGGGCTTCCACTGGGACGCCACCCAGCGGTCGCTCCACGCGTCGTCGTCGAACGTCTCGCGGAAGAAGACCTCGGCCTGGGCCACGGCCAGCGCCGTGGACGCCAGCGCGAGCACCAGCTTGGTCATCATGGCGGCGAGTGGGGTACGGGGGGCGTGGGGCGAAGTCGGGAAGCGCTTCGGGAGTGGCGGCAAATTCCGGAATGGCCGAGGTGTTGGTGTGTTGGTGGGGCCGCCAGCCTTGGCTTCTGGCGTGAGGTGGCGGAATTACACTTGGTTTGTGTATGTGGGAGGCGAAGATCTCCGCCGGAAGCAGCCACGTGGAGAGGCTGAAGCTGTGCCGACTGACCTGCTTGACAACCGAGCAGTAGCGTGGGGGACACATTAGCATGGTCCGCCCTGGTGGTGACGAGGTTTTTCTATTATATATTACTTGGCTTGGCTACATGGTAGTCAAGCTTTTGATGCATACTGAATCCTGGTAGTTTGAAAACCTACGGTATATAAATAACCTTTGGAGCAACGCTCCGAAGTTATTTATGGTTAAATAGTCGCTCAAATTCCGAGGTTTGAGGTTAAAATGGGATCACTGTTTCGAGATAATGGCTCTTGGAGGGTTGCCCTGCCACGTGGAACGAAATCAACGGTACTTCGACACGACGACCGCAGGCGCCAGATGTATAAGGCCGCGCCAGATGCCCACGCAAGCAGATCCCATGCGGAGGCACCGACGGTGGTGATGGAACATTGGAATGTTCGACGACATGCGGCACGAGAGGTCGGGTCGGATCCAATTGGACTGCGCGGGATGTGGTTGGGGCCAAATGTATTCGCTGCGTGCCTCGTGGTCCTATCACCACGACGGTCGGCCGCGTCCTGGCACCGGCCAGGTCCGGCGTAGTTGTACGCCGGGCGAGGCTGGCTTGGCTCCATGGGACGCCGAGGAGACCGGCGACGTCGAGGTGGAGGGCTCGTTGGAGCCCACGCATGAGCGTCGAGCTGCCGGGAGGAGGGACTCCCGCTCGCCACGCCCGGCTCCAGTAGTGGAGCGCGCGCATGACAAGCCGAGAGCCCGCCGCTCGCCGACAGCTCGCCCCCTCGACGACCGCCGGCCCCCCTCGACTCCCGAAAGCCAGGAGGCGACGGACGACCGACCGACTGGCCTACCTATCCACGCCGCACGCACATGCATGACGCACATGTACTCCCCCTCACGAGTCGGCACTGCGTCCGGACCCACTTGCTCGCCTTGGCGCCCGTGCTGCACGGCGACCGAGGTGCTTTGTGCCGTCAGGCAACAGAACAGCCGGTCGCCAGCGCGCGGGCTTCTCTGCTTGGTCGTCCCATCTTGTGAGCGCCTCATGCGCCGCTGCCCGCCCGCCTCGTGATGATCTTCATAAATTACAGAGGAGCGCGCTGCGGTCGGGAGTGAGAGCCTCATGCTCCGCCCTCACGCGCACGCTCCTGCCTTCCGTCTCGGTCCCGAAAACTCCTGCCCCGATGGCACGAGTCCCCGGAAACGAGACGCCCCTCCGCCGTCCGTGACCAGTCGGAAGACGCCTAGTTCGAGTCCAGGTCCATGAGCACCTTCTGCGTCCACGCCGCGAGCTGCTGCGCCTGCGGGTTCTGCGCGTTGTTGGCGCACTCGCTCACGAGCTGCACCACAAACTGTTGGTGGAAGAACGTCACCACCGACTTGCCCATGGCCTGGCCCATGTCGCTGTTGCATCCCACATCACACAAGCGGTTAGATCAAACACACAGGGAGTCAATCCTCACGCAGTCCAAGACGTACCCAATGAGCCCGACAGCGCCAGTGGTGACGGCCTCCGTGCGTGTCGTCAGGTCGTTCGCCAGCGTCGCCAGGAACGCGCAAATCTGCTGCGCGCACTCGAGCAGGATGCCGGCCTTCTGCGCCGCGCCGAGGCCCTGCACGATGCCCGTCAGCGCCTCCAGCACGCTCTCGCGCAGCTGGTTCATGTACTCCACGATCTCCTCGTCGTCCGTGGCGATCGATCCGCACGCGCCAGCCGCCTGGATGATCATCTGCAGTGACGAAATGGCATAGCGCTCGTAGTCCCCCTCGATCGCCAGCGCAATGTCACCGAAGCACGATAGCACCGGCGGCTTGACAGAGCGGTTCAGCGTCGGGTTGCGCAGGATCTCGATCAGCGCCTTGACGATCTCGTCGCACAGCGGGAGCACGTTCTTCTCGAGCGCGCGGCACAGGTCGCCAACGACGCCGACAGCAACGCTGCACACCATGTACTCCTCGCTGTTCTGGAGACCCGTGAGCAGCACCGGCCCGAAGTACTGCATGTACACCTCGAACTTGGGGCCAATCGCGTTCGCCATGGCACCAGCAGCCATGAACGCCTCCTCGGCAGCAGCCGCGTTGCGGGTCGACAGCACCTGGAGAAGCGCGTGCATGATACGGTCCGACAGCGGCGCGATCTGCTCGTTCAGCTTCTGGATAGCGGCAATCAACACGCCGCACAGGAGCGCCTGAAGACCCGACGGGTCCTCGCGGTGGTCCTCCGGGTTCTCCATTAGCGCCTGAATGCTATGCTCGAGACGCTCCAGGATAACAGGCAGACGCAGCATGATGTGGTCGTTCACTTCGTCAGCACCAGCCTGGACCAGCACGTTCAGCGCCTCGTACGCCGAGCCACGCAGGTTGCTGTCCGTCGCATTCGGGCGGTTGCTCGTCTCGAGCAGCTTGTCGAACAGCGTCTGGAAGTACGGCGTCAGCATGTGCGAAGCAGCCTCCGACTCTTCGAACGCCTTGACGATGTTGTGAATGGCGTAGCAGACGTTGTGGGAAACACGCGGCTCCTGGTCCAGACCCTCAAGCAGCAGCTGCATCAAGCTGGGGAGCATCTCGCCGCTGATGCAGCCGTAGTGAAGCTCACAGATGCGGCCGAGCGTCCACGCCGTCGTGTCGCGCACCAGAATGTTGTCGAACGTCATGCAGCCCATCAGGAAGCCAATCGCCTGGCGAACCAGCGGCGCGATCTTGGCCGAGTCCGGGCCGTCGAGGATCGAGCCGAACGCCATGATAGCAGCCTCCTTCTGGCGCCAGTCCGTGCTGTCGATGTTCTGGGTGATGAACGCCATCGTCGGGTCCACGCACGCGTCGCCGACCACCTGCGCAACGAGCGCCAGGCACGTGGCCGAAGCCATCGACAGGTTCCACGAGTCCTCGTCCTGGTCCTCGTCCTGCTGCTTCAGCGCTTCCGTGAGAATGGGAATCAGCGTCGCCAGCACCGCCTGAACGTAGAACAGGCACGGCGTCACGCCCTCCGTGCGGCCCTCGAGCTCGGCGTAGTGCATGTCCTCGATCAGGTCCAGCTCGACGTCGCACATGGACGACCAGAACTCGAGCGACTGGAGGCCGACCTCCTCCTGGTCGCTCGTGATGGCGCTGAACGTGAGCTTGCACAGCGTGTCCATGTACTCGGCCAGGTTCTCGTAGTACAGCGTCGCGATCGTGGCGATGCACTCGTACGCGACGACGCGCGTCCGCAGATCGGGCGACTGCGTGGCCTCGCACACCTTCTGCATGATGTGGTCGCGCTCCTGCTTGCGCTTGAAGTTCTCGCTCACGAACTCCAGACTGTTACGCAGCGCCGTGATGGCCGCGAGGCGGATGGCCGGTGGGCGCTCGGCGCGCACGCCGTCGACAATCGCCGTCAGGATGCGGTTCGTGTCCAGCTCGTCGATCGCGTTCTCGTCCAGCTCGTCGCACAGGTAGCCGAGGCACTCGAGCGTGGCGTGGATGCAGCCCTCGGCGCCGTTCGTGACGTTCTGCAGCAGCTGCTCCAGCAGCGTGGGCCACTGCTTGGACGGCAGCTCGATCGCGCCGAGCTTGGCCACGAGCTGTGCGCTCGTGTGGCGCGCCACCGGGTCGCTCGACGCGAGCACGCTCAGCGACCCGTCCTTGATCTGCGCGCGCAGCGAGGCGTCCATGGCCATCCAGGCCTGGATCTTCTGCTGCTGCAGCACGTCGTCCTTGGCGTCCAGCACGTTCTTCAGGTACAGCCCGGCCGCCTGGCGGCCCACGACCGGGAAGTCCTCGGCCGCCAGCGCCTGCACGAGCGTCACCATGAACTGGCCCATCTGCGACTGCAGCGCATTGTTCAGGAACTCCTCCGACTGCGTGCGCAGCGCCAGGTCTGTCCGTATCCACCGTCGTCAGCCAACTGTCAGTCCAGGCATCTTTTCCTCGCCACACGCCTCACGCGCGCGGATCGCGCCGCCTACCGGGGCTCTGGGTGTTCAGGAGCGCCGTCGAGATGTCCATCGTGGCGGCAGGTGTGTCTGGATGGCGCGGGGGGGGCTGGAGCTGGAGCGGAGCGGAGCAGAGAGCAAGTGGCGGTCCTTTCCCGAGCCGGTGGCGCTTTTGCAAATGCAACGGCAGGCCCCCTTTTGCTCCCGACCAACAGACGCCTTCCGTCGGAAGAATGTTCAACCGGTACGAAACCGGTGTCGGTTGGGTGGATGGGTTGTCGACTAGTGGACCTACTTTTGATATAAATCAATGAGATTTGCACCGTGTATTATTACGAACACGGCTTTAGTTTCGATCATATGCTGGATATTGTCCTAATTATAGGATCAAACGCGTGCTAAGTATGGAAATTACGCACCTTGTTTCAGAAAATACGCGAGGAAACACACCTTGTTTTTTAAAAGAACGCTCCGAAGTTTTTTTCGATGAGTTGAAAAATAAAAAAGGAGTTGAAAACTAAATAAATGACAACCTTCACTCTGTTCCCGTTTCTAACTGGGTTCCAAGTCGTGTCTAATGCTGCAAAAACGTTTTCAGGTCCTTTTCAGAGCCAAGCGGCACATTTATTATTTGTATGGAGATGAAACAAAAAGTCTTGGGATTAGTTGTTGATCAATACGACGTTTTGTTTGGTCAAATACGAAAAGAGATGAGAACTCCCCATTTCAATTCCCAAATGGGGACGTTTGAAACGGGAAACATGCCAATACCTCCAAGATACCGACTCCAAGGGGCGAAACACAGAAAATGAGCTTGAAAACCGGTGGGAAAACCGGTACTACTGACTTAACTGGGGAAGGGTTGACATGCAATCTCTGGAAATGTCAAAGTGCAACATATTTTTTGGCAGTTTATCTCATGG
>JAADYB010000845.1:0-12328 GCA_023338075.1 Phytopythium litorale | reverse complement strand
GCGTCGCCGTCCGCAAATGGATCTAGGGAGTCGCGTGCTTCGTCGCCATCCTCCGAGTGGTCTTCGCCCATTCCGCACCATTCAGGGAGATTGTCGTCCACACTCGTCGCGGTTGACAGCAACACCTGACTCAATGTCGACGCCAGTGCGTCTTCATCCGCTCCGGCTGCCCAGTGTTTCTCCATAATGTCGAGTCGCGCAGCATGTCCAGAGAGGGGGACCACCGCGATCTGGAACTGCAGCTGCTTTGACAAGACGCAGCTCATGTCGGCGTTCTCCCACGTGAACCGCAGGGTGCCGGGCCTGGAGGACGCCCAATGACCGTACGCGAACGAATTGGAGGCATCGTCTAGGTCCTCTGGGAAATCCATGGCGGACTTGAGCCGCACAGCCTCCCAATCGGCAGCGACTGCGCTGTCTGGCGCTTCGCTAGCCTCCAATTCGTATGCGGATCTACACCCTGTGGCGCTGTACGGATCGCTAGTGGCGTCCTCTTTGCTTCGAGACGACGCTCCTTCCGCCGGGGAAAAGTGCACCGCGAACGTGGTCTGCTGTCGCTGCGACACAAACCGCCACACGACCAACACGCCGTTCTCCTCCTCCGTGTCGAGCACGACCTCGTGCTCGAAGGAGCAGCCGGCGGGGACCCACTCGTCTCGAAGCAGCAATTGTGGCGACAGCACCGGCGAGTGGTCCCATGCGACGGACGCACTGGCGGCTGGCGTCCCCAGCGGTGGCAACGGCGTGCCAGACGCCACCGCCGCGACTGCGAGCACCTCCTCGACTGCTTCTGCATACTCCGCGTGCTTGGCTTCTACTGCAGCGCTGATGCTGCCGGGCCCGAACGCGTTCGGCGCGAGGAATCGCTGGAGAGCGAGCGCGTGGGTCGCCGAGGCCGTCGCCGCGAGGCTCTCGGCCACGAACGCCTCGAGCGCGAGCCGGAGCCGAAGCAGCCGCGCAATTGGCGTCGACAGCGAGTTCCTCGCGTCAGCAGCAAGCTCCTCCCATCGGAACGCCGCCAGTCGGTCGTCGCCGGCGCGCAGGGCGGCCGCGAGCGCGGAGAAGTCGCGGAGGCTGCGCTCGAGACGGACGACGCGGCTGGACGCGCCGCCTAGCCGCCGCCAGTGCAGCAGCACGTCGAAGGGCTCGTCGTACAGCAAGCCGTCGCCGTCGGGGCCGTCGCCGGCGGCCACAGGCAGCGGCGCGACGAGCACCTCGACGCGCTTGTCGTCCATGATGATATCGCCCGTCAAAGTGTCGAGAACGCGGCGTTCACACCCGTTCGTGCGACCTTCGTGCGACCGCTTCTCCCTTCGGCTTCGAGATGGCTTGCTTCTTCAAATTATAGAGCGCTCCACCTCCTTACCCAGACGGAACTGTGGAGCGCTCGGCGCCTGCTCTTTCTCGCCGAAACGCACACACAACCGCTCGACACCTCCAGCCCATCGGCGGCCAGAGCGCCGACGCCCGCCGGCCCCGCCCGCCCCCTCCCGGCCTCTCCGCGCCGGCCCCACGGCCCCCCGCGACTCGCGACTCGCGCGCGCATGACGACCATCTACCGGCGCGCGCGCGGGCTGTCGCCGCCTCCGCGCCCGTCCTCCGCGGCGGCCGCGGACGAGCGCCACGTGCCGCCGCCGGCGGACGACGAGGACGCGGCGCGCAGGCGGCGCTGGTGGCGGCGCTGCCTGCCGCGGCGCGGCGAGCGGCCCATGGCGCTGGCCTCGCACCGCATCTCGCGCACGCTCTGGCTCGCCGCGCTCGTGTACGCCTTCTGGGGGCTGCCAGCGCTCGGCCGCCTGCTCGCCGGCGTGCGGTACGCGCACCGCTTCCGGCTCCCGGCGCTGCTCGCGGGGCTCGCGGCCGGCGCGCTGCAGGACGCCGCCGTCTTTCTGCAGGCCTCCACCGTGCTCTACTTCGTCAAGCTGCTGCTGGACCCGCCGTCGCCGGCCGCGGGCGCCGTCGAGAGCCGCTTCCCCAACTCGGGCTTCCTGCGCACCCACCTGTCTCCCTACGCGCGCCTGCCGCGCTACCGGCCCGTGCTGCCGGCGGAGTACGACCCCGTCGCGGACCCCATCGCGGCCTCCTCCTCCGCCTCCTCGACGCGCAACCCGCACCTGACGCTGGTCGCATCCTCGCCGTTCGCCTGGCGCTCCCGCTCCCGCTTCAGCGCGCGCGAGCGCGTGCCCTGGGGCTTCTCGCGCGCCGCGAGCGCTCCCACGCGCGCTGCCGCGCCGTCCGCCATGCCCGCGGACGAGCGTGAGCTCTGGCCGGTCGTGGCGCGTGTGCTGCGCCGCGTGCTCGTCGCGGCGCTGCTGCTCGCCACCGTCGTGCTGGCCACGGTCGCCAGCGTCGCCGACTTCTGCCTGCAGGTCGCGCTGCACCCACGGCTGGACCGCGCGCGCGTGCAAGTCTTCCTCTCGTACGCGTCGCAGTTCGCCGCGGCGTTCGTCGAGCGCGTGTCGCTCTCGGCGTCGGGCGCCATGGACGCCGGCGCGCTGGACGAGGTGCAGGAGTACGGCTACTACGACGACGGCGACCTGCCGCGCGCCGTCGTCTTCTCGTGGTCTCTGTACGCCGCGCTGGTGGTCGCGCTCACCTACGGCTTCTTCACCGGCCGCCTGCCGCTGCTGCCGGACGTGCTGCACCTCCCGGGCAAGCTCGTGTGCGCGGACCGCTCCTCCTGGCTGTGCTGCTGCTGGCGCCGCGACAAGCTGTCGGCGCGCAAGAACTCGCTGCCGCTGTCCCTGAACGACACGGAGGAGGTGGGGAACCCGCCGGCCGGCCCCGCGGTCCCGCTGTCGGCCTGGTCGAGACGCGGGGAGCAGGTGTGGGCCTGGCTTACGTGGTGCTGGCACTGCGTGTGGCTCTCGGACGCGAGTCGGCAGCCCATGCGGACGCGGCGACGCAGCGGCGGCTCCATGTCCGGCTCGATGGGCATGAACAGCGGCGGCTTCACTGCCGGCAGCAGCAGTGGCGTCCTCGCGTCCCTGTCGACGTCCTGGCCGTCGACGGCGGCGACCGCCACCACGTCCGTCGCCTACTCGCTGGTGCAGAAGCCGGTCGCGACGCTCTGGCGCGGCGTGCTCATGACGATGGCGGCGACGCTCTTGGCGCTGGCCACGGCGGTCGTGCTGGACGTGCGCGCCGGCGTCGACATGCCGCTCATGGCGAACGCCATGTTTGCGCTCGAGACGGAGAACTTGATGGCGCGCGCGACCGGTGACACGGCGGCGCTCACGGTGCGCCACGTCGTCAACTGCACGCTCGCGTCGCAGACGCTGCTGGACGCGCTGGACCGCGCGGAGGACTTCGAGATCGACGGTCTCGGCAACGACGACCGCTGCGCGCTGCTATGGCGGGAGACGACGACGTTCCACGGCGACCCACTGGTTGAGCTGTCGAATCTGACGCGCTCGGACGTGAACAGCACCAAGAGCAGCGGGAGCAGTGTCCCTGCGAATGCGACGGTGGCTGGTGCAGCGGCAGCGGTGGAGCAGCAGCCTCCGAACATTATCGTGATCAACATGGCGTCGTGGCGGCACCTGGACGTGGGCGTGCTGGGCGGCGAGACGACCAAGAAGAAGAGGAACACGCTGGGCGGCATTCGGCACAGCGTGACGCCCCAGTTCGACGCCCTGGCGGCCTCGGGCGTGCTGTTCACGAGCCACTACACGCCGTGCGTGACGTCCACGCCCTGCTCGCTGCTCACGACGCTCTTCGGCATGCAGCCGCCCTGCGCGGATCCTGCGTCGTCGCCGTTTGGCTCGCTCAAGCACTTTGTCGGGTCCACGACGACGACTGGGCTCGAGACGCCTCCGTCGGTGCAAGTGCGCGGCCTGCCGCAGTTCCTCAAGGAGCGCGGGTACCAGAACGTGTTCTGGCGCGCGACGGACCTCGCCCGCGACCACGAGGACGAGTTCCTGACGCTGAACGGCTTCGACAAGCTCGTCGACGACCGCAAGGTGCGGCAGCTGCTGCGCGACGCCCGGACCAACAGCGGGGACGTCAAGCCGCCGACGCAGGACGACGACGACCACGTTGGCTCTGGTATTCACGACCACCTGTCGTTTGAGATGCTGCTGTTCGCGATCGAAGAAGCCCACAACGCGTCGCTCGTGGTCGCAATGAGCAGCGATGTCTCCAGCAACGCCACTGCGACGGTCGCGAACAGCACGATGGTGAGCTCTGTGACCAGCGTGAATATGTCGACAGAGGTGGTGGACGCACAGTCCGTCACGGCGACGGTGCTGGACGCCAACGCGAGCGACGCAGTTGTCCTGCTCAACGTGAGCGCCGTCAAGGGCCGCCACTACCACCCGATCGCTAGTTCCTCGCCAACAGAGACCGAGAAGAGCATGGCGAACGCATCGACCGCGCTGAACGCATCGCTGGCGCTCGGTGAGGCAGCAGACGCTGGGCTGGAAGCGGCGACGGTGTCGCTGCCGTCCATGACGGCTGGGCTGCGCGCGCCGTTCTTCATCGACATGTACTCGATCTCGAGCCAGAGTCCGTACCGCGTGCCGCACTTCTTCTCTCCGTCGTCGAATGACCTGGCGGGGTTGACGACGCGCTTCAACCGCAAGTACTTGCAGGCGATGCACTTCTCGGACGCGATGCTCGGCAGCTTCATCTCGGAACTGCGTGAGAAGGGGCTCATGAACAACACGATCGTCATGATCACGAGCGACCACGGCGACGGGAAGCTCGAGCACGTGACGAACCCGACGGCGCGCGACTCTAGCGTGTTCGACGAGGTGTCGCGCGTGCCGTTCTTGCTCCTGGCCGATGACTTCCTCGCGGCCGACGACAAGGGGCGGCGCGTGGACCACCTGACGACGCAGATGGACGTCATGGCGACCATCGCCGACCTGCTGGGCGTCACGGCCGACCAGCCGCTGCTCCAGCACGGCATCGGCCGCAGCATGCTGCGCTCGCGGTCCAAGAAGCAGCAGGTGTCCGCCAGCACGTCGAGCGGAGAGGCGGACGAGGACTACGGCGACGAGGCTGCGCGCTGGATCAACGACATGCGTGGCGTGCTGCTGAGCGGCGAGGAAGAGGCGGACGCGCAGGGCCAGGCGGCGGAAGGCGGCGAGGGCGTGGCGCGACGCCCGCTCGCCGAGGAACCGGACGAGGGTCCGCACGGACGGCGCGTGCTGCTGTGCAACCCGTTCAACGGCGGCACCAAGGGCGTGCGCACGTCGCGGGACGAGCTCAAGTTCGTCTTCTTCCCGGACCGGTCGTTCAGCGTGTTCGCCGAGGCGGCGGACCCGCGGGAGCGGTCGCCCACGCGGCGCGGCTTCGACCTGGACGACATGGACGCGGACACGCGCGCGCAGTTCGACTTTGCCAACGAGCAGCTGGACCTGCACGCGTTCCTGCTGCAGGCCAACAAGTTCGTGGGCGAGCCAGCCGAGGCCGAGGCGGCGCCGTCGCTCGGCGCCGACGAGCGGTCGAGCAACGCGACCGAGGCGGCGGCGGAGACGCTGGAGAGCGCCAGCGCTGCCTCGCAGGCGCCGCCGCTGCTCCGAGGCGTCGACGTCGTCGAGGCGGCGGCGGCGATGGCCGCGCCGAGCAACGAGACGAAGAGCGGCGCGTAGGTAGCCCGACCCGGTGGCCGCGTGTCTAAAAGGATCTTGTAGCAGTAGAATTGTATCAACACGACCGGTGCACATGACGGCGTCCGGCAGTGCGCGGCGGGCGAGCACGGCGCTGCTTGCTGCATTGCTCGCGAATAAATAGTCCTGATAAAAAGGTGGCGGGCGTCTGCGAGGCGGGCGTCTTCCTGCGGCGGCGGCGGCGTGTCCGTGGCGATGCTGGAGGCGTCCGCACCGCCGGGAGCCTTAGAAGCTTAGAAGCTGCCGTCTGTGGGGCATGCACGGGTCAGCGCCTTGCCCACAACACATCGCACAGCCCATACACTACAAGGAGGAAGACGGACGGAGGGACGCACACGGGAAGATGGAGATGGCGCTGCGGCGGTCCTTGCGCACCGAGGAAGCGGCCAGCGAGTCGGTCTCGGACTCGCGGCCGCTGTCCAAGCGCTCCTCCGGGATGGGCGATAGCAGGAAGGGCTTGAGGCTCGCCCAGTCGAGCGCCGCCGACCCGCCGCCGGCGTCCTCGTCGCCGCGCTCCCGGTCTCCGTCCGCGAGCAGCAGCCGCGCGGCCGCGCCGTCGGCGTCGTAGGGCAGCCAGCGCGCGTGCGACAGCTGCACGGCGCGCCGGTACTGCACGAAGCGGAAGATCCACACGAGCGCGAGCGCCAGCAGCGCCACGCCCAGCAGCGCGACGGCCAGCTGCACGACCGGCAGCGCCATGGGATGCACGGACGGGGAGGAGGAGGGGGGGGTGGAGGGGGAATGAAGGGGGCGGATGCCACTCACGGCCGCGGGCGGGCGGTTATGCTTGCTGCAGGGCTGGGCACTCCAGGTGATTGTTGGCGCAACATGAAGACGAGCGACATTCGTGCAACAATCCTACGACCTCACCACACTGGTTCGAAAAATACCATCCGAACTTTGAAAACGAACTTAACGTACCGTCCACCACAGAAATGCTCGACTGTTCTCGACACTTCCTCGACCGCATCCTCGACTCGGTGGGTTGATCCCGCCGCGCGCCGCGCTTCCTCCTGTCCGCGCTCGAGTCCCCGCCCCGGGGGCCTCCTACGCGCGTCATTCCCGCGCCATCGCCTTCTCGACGCCTCGCCCGTTCCTCCGAGCTTTCTAGCGCCCCCGACCGCCGCGTACAGCCGCCGCAATCGCCATGGACGTGGGCTCACACTGCTCCGTCGGCGCGTGCGCGCAGGTGGACTTCCTGCCCTTCACGTGCGACTGCTGCACGGGCGTCTTCTGCCTGCAGCACCGCAGCTATGACGCGCACGAGTGCCCGCGTGCGGGCGGCAAAGACCGGCGCGTGCTGCAGTGCCCGCTGTGCCGGCAGCTCGTGCGCTGGACGGCCGAGCAGGACGTGAACGAGGTCTGGGAGCACCACGTGCGCGCGGGCCAGTGCGTCCCGGCCACGCCGGGTGCGTCGTCCGCCGCTGCCTCCGGAGACGCGCTGCAGCCCAAGAAGAAGAAGAAGAAGCGCTGCGCGGCCGACGGCTGCCGCGAGCTGCTGCTCGCGTCCAACTCGTTCCACTGCGCCAAGTGCCGGCGGGACGTGTGTCTACGCCACCGCTTCGAGAGCGACCACGCCTGCGCCGCCGCGCGCCAGGCGCAGCGCCAGCAGCACTGGAGCGGCTTCCGCGCACCTGCTGCGCCTTCAACCGCCGCGTCCGCCACTGCGGCGACCGCGCGCAAGTCGGTGGCGACCGCGGCCAGCGGCGCCAAGTCGGCCGTGCAGTCGCTCGTCCAGAGCGCCAAGAGCGCGGCGAGCGGCGGCGCGGCCAGCGCGGAGCAGTGCCCGATGTGCCAGCGTCGCTTCCAGTACGTGAGCCAGCTCATCGCGCACGTGAACCGCGAGCATCCGGACCCGTCGTCCGCTCCGCACCGCGCCGCGCCGGCCGCTCCCAGCGCCGCGTCCTCGGCAACAGCGGGGAGCGAGACGTGTCCGCAGTGCCGCGCCGAGTTCCCGGACCTGTCAGCGCTGATCCGGCACGCCGAGGCGGCGCATGCCGGGTCAGGCGTGACGGCGTCCTCGGACCAGGACAAGTGCGCGCTCATGTGAGGATAGACATTGCGAATACACGTGGAAACAGAAGGGGGGGAGAAGGATCACTCGTGCTGCATTAAGGAGGGGGGGGAGTGGGGGGCCGCCACCCCGCGCTAGCCCGACTTGAAGAGCAGGATGGCGACCTGGCCGAGGTAGAAGTAGATAAAGTGCTTGGTCTCGTGCGTGACGTAGGAGCCGAAGTTGCGGCCGACGATGCAGTGCCACGTCGGGTTGTACTTCTTGTCAAACTCCTTCTTGATGAAGGCCGCGATGTCCTTCTCGATGTTGTACTTCTCGAGCGCCTGCGACGCGCAGTCCACCGCGTCCTGCTGCATGTCCTCGTGCATGTCGGCGTTCTTGATCACCGCCTTGCGCTCCGACATGCTGCCGCGCTGCCTGCTGGCCTGCCTTGGGGACGGGAGGGAAGAGGAGGGAAGGAGAGGGGGCGCCTTGCTTGCTTGCACCTGCTGGTGGCGTATCGGCTTTTGTTGTGACTTGAGGTGGTGGTGCTTTGGATTCGAGAAGCAAAGGCCGACCCTCCACTGCAAGAGCACGAATCACTTGGGATTTGTATGCGTTGGTTTCGTTGTGTTATTGATAGAAACAGAAAACGAAACCAACAGATGTTCTCATTGGCTGAAACGATGCGTCCAGAGGTCGCTTTATAACCAATCGAGACGCGACTCGCGCGAGGCGACGCGCGTTGCAACTAACCTGACCGCTCGTCAGATACGAACGTCAGATAACCGACGTCCTGGCAGATACGTGGTCGAGTCGACTTCAACGTGGTCGGTCAAACAGCTCTGCTCAGCTCCGCGACGCGCGCTGCAGCGCCGCCACATGCGCCGCGCACGAGCGCGCGAGCGAGCCGAAGGGCGACATCTCGGCGTCCACTTCTCGGTCGTGCAGCTTGGCCGCGTGGTGGAAGTTGGACGTGTGGGCGGAGCCCTTGCGGCCCCCGGGGCGAGCGCGCGGCTGCTGGTTCTTGGCTGGGACGACGTTGTAGCCGCCTTCGAGCACCGACACGATGCGTCCGTCGCAGCAGCTAGCGCGTCACACACGCGTACCAAGTTAGTGCACGAGTCTCCATGCTGATCTCTTCCAAAGAGTGAGAGAGAGAGAGCGTACTCTTCGGCGACGGCGGCGATCTGCTCTGTGATCCAGCCGTAGTCGTCCTCGCTGAGGAAGTAGTAGAAGTCGTCGGCGTGTCCGTCGAAGCCCGCAGAGAGCATGATGAGGTCCGGCTGGAACGCCGAGAGCGCCGGCAGCAGCTTCTCCGTCACGTTCTTGCGGAACGCCTTGGACGCGCGCTCCATCAGCGCCTTCTGTGCCTTTGATGTCAACTTCTGCCGCTCGTCCAGGAACCGAGGACCGAGCACGTCCAGCGGCAGGTTGACGATGTTCTTGCGGTCGCGCAGCTCGGGCGAGCACCCGTTCGGCCCCGCACCCGAGCATGGGTAAAAGTTGTCGTCGTCGAACAGGTGGATGGACGCGAAGAAGACGTTGTCCGCGTCCTTGTCGTCGCGCCACGGCTTGTACGACGGGAAGCTCACGGGTGCCCAGCTCGACGGCAGCGGGTAGTTCTGCGAGTGCGGCACGAGGTTCCGGATGATCTCCTCGGTGCCGTTGCCGTGGTGAATGTCGAAGTCCACGATGGCGATGCGCTCGATGCTCGGCAGCGGCTTGTGGCCACTGATAAGCCGCGTGGACCCGCCCTGCGTCAGTGACGGCGAGTAGTACGGAGAGCTGTAGTTTGCCATGGCGTACGCCGCACCAATGCACACGTTGTTGAGCAGACAGAAGCCGCATGTGCACATCTCTGGCCGCAGGTGGAAGCCCTCGCCTTCGACGCAGCCATTCGGGCCGGCGTGATGACCCGGCGGGCGGACGACGACGAACGCGTTCCTGCCAGGATCAACACCGTTCGTCAGCGGTAGCAACGAAGCGAGCGCTTTGCACCCGACGCACCTGTACTGGTTGGTGAGCACCTTGTCAATGGCGTGGCAAACGGAGCCTGCAGCCATGCGCGCGGCCAGGTAGCTGTTCTTGGAGATAGGCGAGTCCAAGTCGAGCGTGCCTGCGGACGGCGGATCCTCCACGTCAAAGCACGCATGCGCCTTGTCCGTCTGCACATGTGATACAAGCGTTAGTGTCATACATGCACGACAACCTCCTGGCCACCAACGAACCTTGAGCCACTCGCTGTAAGGCAACTCGTTATCGCCGCCGTCGAACAGCGTGCCGACGAGACATTCTTCGTTTGTGAGCGGCAGCTTACTGCACGCGCGCTCCAGGTGCTGAATGTACTCGAACGTGTGCACGCGGAGCAGGTCGTTGAGCCGCGCAGGACGCAGCTGGTCCAGGTTGGCCCATGTCAGGTCCTTGAAGCGATCCTTCAGCAGCACGCCTTCTGGACCGCCGAGCACAGTGAGCCGCTGTCGACTCTCCTGGTGCGTGTCGTTGTGGTGGTCCAAACAGGTCGGTTGGCACACGACGAGCGTGCCCACCGGCTCGTCCTCGAGCTGACGGAGCAGGTTACTGGCTAGCGCCGCGAGTGTCGAGCCCTTGGAGTCCATCTTGACGCTGACCATCGGCTCATCGGCCGGACTGGCTACGCCACTCACGGGGGACGGCGTCTCCGGTTCGACCTGAGGCTCTTCGGCTTTGACCTCGAGCATCGTGTCGAGCGATGGCGACTGCTGGTAGTGCTGGCGCTTCCACGAGTACTGCTCGGTGCCCGTCGGGTACCCGCGCGCGCTGGCTGGCGACGGCGCCGGCCGCTTCCGCGGGTGCAGCACCTTGTCCTGCGTCACGCAGTTGAGCGGGATGGCCAGCTCCTGCTTCCCTGCTTCGTCGTCGGTCCTACTTCGCGCCTTCTCGTCGTCGTTCGGCTCGTACCCGTCGTCCGTGCTGTCGTCCACCGCTCGGTAGGGCAGGAACACGGGGCTCTCGGCCGCCACCTCTCCTTCCTCTGGTGCCACGTCCATGGGCTCGGCCAGCGAGACGCTCGACATGCGGTGCAGCGCCGGCACCTCGGCGTCGCCGGAGGACGACGACGACATGGACGCCGTCGCGGCCGCCGACGGCGCCAGGCCGCTGCTCTTGTCCGTGGCCGAGCTGCCGACGTCGCTGGCCTCGCTGTCCGGGCTGCTGGCGCTCAGCAGCGAGACGATGTCGTGCGGACGAGCCGCAAAGGCCGCCGGCGTGCGCGGCGGCGTGCGCAGCGCTAGCATGGAGGCCGCGCCGTCCTGCTCCTCGTCGTCCGAGTTGTACCAGATGGGTCGCTTGCGATCCGCGGGCAGCATGATGGCCCGTCTCGAATCCTCTTGGCGTCAGAGTAGAGTCGCTCTTGGTGGTCTTGTTCGTCTTCGTCCTGGCTCGGCGCTTGGGGTTTTGGAGAATGGCAATGCGGCCGCGACAGGCGGCGGCGGCGGCGGCAGTATCAGCGCGGCCGCCGTGATTGGGATACACCAAGTGTACACCAAAGACTTGCTGAAGTCCGTGTTTTGACACCTCGCCACAACCTTTCAGGTCGCTGCTTCGATGCCCTTCAGCATAGTTTGACCAAGTGGGGCCGAGCGAGGGGGCGACCTCTAAACTGTTTCGAGTGGTCATAATTGAAATAATTGGAATGCAAACTTGAGGAGGGTGAATGTCTTGGTTTTGGTAAGAGTTGTGGGTGGGGAATTGCGACCTTCTCGTTTTACGAACAAGCTGTTTCGGCATGCACGGTACTGCACGAGTGCGTGTCACAGTCGGACCATCGTACCGTGTTTTGCAAAATGGGTACTCTCTCAGAAACAGACGGTCGATGCTTCACATACGGATGTCATCCGTATTTCAAACAAACAGATGCCAATAGCCCGTATGTGAAAGGCAACTGTCCATATATATCCGCAAGGAAGCAGCAAGAGGGTATCAACCGAGCTCTCCGCCCAAGCGCAGCCGCACTTCGCCCCGCGCCAGCGCGCCGAGGCCCAGCATCTTGGCCTCGAAGACGTTCCAATCCACCAGGTACTGCCGCCTTGCGCGCGCGGCCATGAGCTCGCGCTGCTCGGGGGTCATGCCCAGCACCGTCTCGACCGCATCGCAGACACGGTCGTACTCGAACCCCGCCAGGAGGCCCTCGACGCCACGCAGTCCGTGGTCACCCTTGTAGTTGCCGCCCAGGAGCTGGTCTCCGTTCTTACGCCGCGTAGCGGGGATGAACACACCGGACGCGCGAGATAACAGCTCGTTCATTGGTGGCACATCCGTCGTCACGATCACTGCTCTGCTTGCGCGTGCCTGGTTGATGTAGTGTCCATAGCCCTCGTGCACGCTCGTGCACAGGAAGAAGGCCGTCTCGGCGATCATGCGGCCAAAGTCGCCGGCATCCACGCGTCCGAGATGTAGGTGGACATGGCGATTCCGCTGTACGCGCTCGTCGTACAAATCTTTGAGCCAGGCATCATAGGTGCCGTTCGCCATGTAGATATGCAGCGGCGGGAACTCGGGGTGCTCCATCCAACAGTTGAGCACTTGCTGGGTGCCCTTCTGCACACTCGTGCCGATCGCATGCACAAACTGCACGTCCGAAAAGTTCTTCGGTCGGATCGCGGCGTCTCCAAGACGCGAACGCGCCAATGTGGCCACGTCCGACGACGTATGACGCGTGTAGATGACCCGAGTGTTCCGC
>JAADYB010000844.1:0-12342 GCA_023338075.1 Phytopythium litorale | reverse complement strand
GCTGTTGTTACGTCAGAAAGTAAAAGATGCGTCGCACAGTGGCAAGAGCGAGATGGTTGGCTGAACCCTAGGTGATGAGTTGGTCTTCTTGTCACCAGTGACGGCCCACTCGAACGCCATGATCATCTTGTGCGCCTTGTGCAACACATTGGAAAGCGTACCGGTTTTTCATGATTACACATAAGTCAAGATGTAACAGCGTGTAAGTCCGTATTTTTAAATCGTTGCTTGGGAATATCTCATGATTATATATTCTTCCTAGCATTTCGTCATAACTTTGAGCGTCATTTTTCTAAGTAAAAGTGTCCTTTGTCGAGAATTTGCCAATTTCGAGTCCATCGCGAACAGGTTGTTATAGTCATAAGCAGCTTTTGATCGACATTTGAGCACAAAATTGGCAAACCATGGTGCGGATTTAAATTTGTGGTCAGAAACGTAGGTAAAATGTGCGGAGGTCTGTTATTTGCTTTTATTTTGATATAATGGCCCATACTCTGAAAGAACGTGGAGCACCGACACAAAAGCCAGGCGTTGCAAAACTTGCTTTTTGTGAAAAGAGTATGAACTTTTTTATTCTGCTTGATTGACGCAAGTCGGTGTCTTGAACGAGTTCTGTTGGCAGTTGTGCCACCAGCTGAACATTGCCTTTGTTGAAGAATAATTGATATTCAGTCACCACACATTTTTCACAATACGTTTCAGTTCATATTCGATTTATGGAATGATAATGTAATTGTGATTTTCGTTATTCATTGAAGCAGCTACATTTGGAAATTCATTTATATTGACAGCCCTGAAGCCGCAACACAGCAATGGGATGGCTACCGGTTGGAATGCTGCGCAATGTATCCAGCAGCGCCGTGGCAGGTTGCAACTTGAGAGCATTCAAGACCGACATTTTTCCGCCCGCCCACAACAGAAAGAGCGGCGCGCCGGACAAGCGACGAAGCGACTTCCAGCAGGGCGACCGACGCCGCGCAGCTCGCGGCCGAAGCACGAAGCGGGCGGCGGACACAGCCACCCGTCGGCCCCACTCTCTTGAGCTTGCGCTTGACGCCCAGTGCGGCGCTCTGCTGACTCGTCTGGCGGCTGTCCGCGGCCCCTGGATACCTCGACGTGCGGGGTTGAACGATTGTCCTTTCTTGATAGCCGACATGGAGGACCTGGCGGAGGCGGCGGCCCGGCCGCGGCGGCAGGCGTCGCGGCGTACGCGCTCATCCATGAAGAAGGTGATCCGCACGCTGGACGGCGGGCCGGCGCGCGCGCAGGACGGGGACGAGGAGGAAGAAGAGGAGGAAGAAGAAGAGGAGGAGGAGATTGAGGAGGAGGAGGAAGAGGAGGAGCCGGTGCACGAGGAGGAGGAGGAGGAGGAAGAAGGCACCGAGCGACGCGCTGGGTCCGAGCTCGCGCGCGGCGAGGGGAGTCGCAGTGAGTCGATCGCGCTCGAGGAAGGCGCGCTCGTGCGCATCGTCAAGACGTCGGACGTGGAGCAGCGCGTGCCGCACACGGCCAACAAGGTCGGCATCGTGGAGGAGGCGCCGCACCACCCGAACACGTGGTTCAGGGTACGCATCCGCGACGGCGACGTCGTGTACAAGTACCGCGCGTCGGCGCTGCAGCTGGTGGACTCGAGCGAGGGCGGGTCGCCTCACCCCAGCGTGAGTGCAGACGCGACTGCGTACGGCGAGGACGGCGACGAGGAAGACAACGCGTCGGGCGGCGACGACACGGAAGGGGAGCACAAGGAAGACAGCGATGACGAGGGCTTTGATGTTGGCGCGTGCGTGCAGCTCAAACTCGGCGCGCTCCACCGCCGCGAACGTCCCATGAAGAAGCACGACGGCAAGAAGGGCGTCGTAACGGGCGTAAGTTCTAGTGGCGCTGTGAGGTTGAGCCAAGCTCGCTGGATCATGAGCAGTGTGACTGACGGGATTGATCTACAAAACGGCGGATGTGGCTACTTGCAGCGATCGGTGGACGGTCTGTTTGTGCAGCTCGACGGAAACGAGCCGGTTACCATCACGATTCGTCCTCGGCACTTGGTTGCAGCGGAGGCTACCGCGGCCGAAAGCGAGCACGGTGAGGCCCACGACGATGAGGACGACGACATCGATGAAGAGGAGGAGGAGGACGAGGTTCTCGCAAAGGTTTCCGCAAAGGTTAGCATGGATGTGACGGGATCTTGACGCGCATCCTGCAAGTGCAATACTAACACTCACCAAATGAACGGTACAGGGGCCAGTCAAGAGCAAACTGCTATCCGACTTGGACCCGGAGATGTGGATCGACCGCAAGTGCCGCATCAACGTAGGCAAGTTCAAGGGCCAGACGGGTCGGGTGCTTCGCTCTGGTAACGGCTGGGTGCAGTTGCGTCTGATCAACTCGAACGAGAACACGGCGAAGCGCGCGTACGAGCTCACGCTGATCGAGGATATGGACACGATCAAGGCGTTGTATGCCAAGAGCGTCGAGAACGAAAAGAAACGCCGCGCTGAACGTGGTGGGAAGGACGACGACGCAGATGACGACGACGACGACGATGACGACGGTGCCGGAAGTGGCCCGGATGACTCGGCAGCGGCAGAACATACTGACGATTCGCAAGGGGAAGATAATGGCGGGAAGCGTTCGCGCCGCGTGTCGACCCGCGGGAACTACGGCATTTCGTGGATCGAGCGACGTGTGAACCTCCCGAATCGACGAGGCACCGGGGTTGTCAAGAAAGCAGACCGCGATACATGCACGGTCGAGCTGTCGACGTCGCGCGTGCTGAAAGTCTTCAAGAAGAAAGAGTTGGAGCTCATTGAAGACGAGGCGACCAAGAACAATCGTCTGAACAGCCGGAACCGGAACAACATCAAGGCGCGCGAGCGTCTCGGGCTTGCGGACGACGTCATGCTGATGGGCACGACACCAGCCCGGTACGTGGCTTTTCAGGATCTCGTCAAGCGTTTCGCGATGCGCCGCCGCGAGCGTGTGAAGAAACGCCCGAATCTGATCGAGTGGCAAGCGCGCCTGGACCTCGAGTTCTTGGAGAATGGCGAGCGCGATGCGACGGACCCGAACGTCGTCGATCTCATTGTCGTCCCGCGCTGCGAGATCTGTGGGGTCGAGAAGGAGGTACGTCTCTGTTGCTGCTCCGCTCGTCGTAATATCCCAGAGCAATCTCTGACATTTGATGCTTTCCATGTCTATTGCAGGATGCGGGTGGGGAGTGCTGGAACTTGAAATGCCCGCGGTGCGTTGCCTTCGACGTGGAAGCGTACGAGCCGGGCGAGGACTCGTTCGTGCGTTTATCGGCGGCTCCGCTGCCAGGAGACTACCTCACGACCTCGCTTTGGGGCAAGAAGGACGATGCGGGTCGCAAGCGCAAGCGCAACCCAGATGGCACGATTGATGAAAGCGTGGCCGTGTACGCCGGTAGATCGCCGACGGCTCGCTCTGGCGATCTTTCCCCGGAGTTGAAGCAGCTGCGTAAGGACGCTGCCAAGGCCAGAAAAGCGGCAGCTCCGACCGATCGAGGCTCGAAGAAGGCAGTAGCGGACAAGCTGGCAAAGAAGAAGTCGTCCAAGACCGCGGATGTCGGGAATGACCAGAGGAAGGTCTCGAAGCCAGCGACGGCTCCCAAGATCAGCAAGGCGGAGAAGCCAGGCGGCATGGATGCAGGCGCGGCAGATGGCGAGTCGCCGCGTCGCGCCGCATATCGCCCGCAGTACGACAGCGTGTTCTCGCACTAGGTGCGGCCTCCGATTGATCACCGCCACGGCTTCAGACGAACGGAGTCCGGGATTGGGACGCGCAGTTCGTCGGCAATCGTGGGATGAAGGCACGGTGGTCCAACCGAATCGTATATATATATACACTTGTATGCTCTCGCTGCGCGGATCGTCGAATGACGATAGATGTGTCGACTAGCCCGCAACATGTCCGACACAGCGGCGAGGATCAGATGCGGCGTGAGATGCGAACGAACGATGCGATTGGGATTTCATTGGGAAGGCGCCAGCAACAAGAAGCGGTCGCACTTGGCCACAGGTGGGAGTCTTATGACGATGAGGGCGTGTCCAATTGACGTGCGAAGCGTGGCTATTTCGGGAAGCAGAGCGTATTGATCAACCGCCTCGCACTCTGGTCGCGCATTTGACGCTCGCAGGTCCGCCCACCACTTTGCGTTCTGCTGTCTCGGACGGGGCTCGCAGGGCTGACCGCATCCTGGGGCTCCCTCGCCAAGTCGGCGCTTCTCTAGCGGCCGACGCTGCAGAGCCAGCTTCGAAGTGATGGCGACGAGCGCTAGCAGCAATCCCAACA
Source organism: Phytopythium litorale (assembly GCA_023338075.1). Lineage (NCBI taxonomy): Eukaryota > Oomycota > Peronosporomycetes > Pythiales > Pythiaceae > Phytopythium > Phytopythium litorale. The sequence continues at coordinate 8,034 of JAADYB010000844.1, read as the reverse complement.
CGTTGCCGGTCACGCGTCGGCCACTGCTCCGCAAGAGCAGTAGCGCGAGTCTCCTGGAGACGTCGGTCGGCAATGGCGGAGGAGGCAATGACAGCGGCGGTGCGAGCAACGCGGGGACGCTGCCGACGTTGAACCGTCGGTCGGGGAGCTTGAAGGCCCTCGACACGCAGGGAGGCGACGCAGGTGGAGCCGTCGACGAGCCGAAGAAAAAGGCAAAGCGCAGCAAGACGGCCAAGGCGGACCGCACCCCCAAGACGGGCTGGAACACGCCCAGCTCGACGCGGACGACGACTCTGCCGACCCTCTTGGTGTCAAGCCCAGCCGCAGACGCGACGGGGAGAACCGGGACGCAGACAGAGATGCCACAGATCTCTCAGCCGTCGCAGCGATCGCGGCAGCAGCACAAGCGGCGGCGACGTGCAGGCGATATCATTCTCACTCGGCCGGCCACCATCGAAGTCGTCGTCAAGTACCAGCGTGAGTCCTCTAGACGAAGCTGTTGCTCCCGCGAGTTCCAACTAACTCTGCTCGGCTGTTCGCAGTGGGTCAAAGCGAGCTCAGGAAGTTCAAGGCGTGCTTCAACCAGATCGATCTCGAGTACGACCGCTCCGCTTCGCGTCCGTGATACTTCACGTTCTCAACGAGCTGACGCTTTTTGGTGCTCCGCAGTTCGAGCGGTGTGATCGACTACGACGAGTTCTTCGAGTTCATCGACGAAACCAAGACGCCGTTCTCCGAGGGCCTCTTCCGCATGATTGATGCGGACAGTAACGGCACGGTCGGTTTCTTCATGTCCGCATGAAGTCATGAATGCCTCGCCCGACTCACGTGGATTGGCTGTGACCTTCCAGATCGACTACGAAGAGTTCGTGCACGCCATGGTGCTGTACTGCATGTACACGCGCGACGAGATCCTCCACTGTGCGTGCCTTCCCTTGACCCTACGCGGTTCTGAAAGCGAATACTGACGCGAATGTTGCTCGCAGTCGCCTTTGATACGTTCGATCCGGCCAAGACGGGCTCGATTGGCGAGAAGGAGTTCAAACGCCTCATTAGTGTTGTGAACGACGGCAAACCCGTTTACCCGGGGAACTTCAAGAACGCGCTGGCTGAGTTCGACCGGTACAGCACCTTCTATACTGATATCTTACACCATCGTGCCGTCTAACCTCGCAACGTTCTGCCGGCAGCAACAAGGACGGCGTGCTGGACTTCGAGGAGTTCAAGATCATGAACAAGCGCTACCCGATGCTGCTCTTCCCGTGCTTCCGCTTGCAAGACCGCATGCAAAAGTCGACGCTCGGTGAGAACCACTGGCTCATGCTCCACAAGCGCTTGTACCAGCGGCTGAAGCTCGAGAACTATCAGGTGCGCGTTCTCAGTTGTCAGCTCGGTTGTTGGCTGGCATTGCGCTCACCGATCCGCTTCGTGCCACACCAGCGGAAACACAACGGCGCGATGCCAGCAATGAGCTTCGTCGGGTCCGTCAAGAAGTTCTTCGGCTTCGACCACCTCGACATCTACGAGCCGTGACGTCAGCTTGAGTGACTAGCTCAGTGCTCGGAAACTCGCTGCTTGATGTCTGCTGGCGTCTCAAGACCCCGCTGAGCTCATGTGGATCATATCCATTGGGTAGATGGGCTTGCCCGCCGCCACGTACTTGAAATACGTGACGGGTTCGGACCCGCGAAGCGGCAGCCCTGAGACTTGGTCGGCGTGGCACCACGTGGCGCCGGCGCTCTCGTAGTCAGGGATTGACTTGGGCGGCTGGTCGCAGTCGAGCGGCTCGGCGTAGAAGATGAAGCGCATACGCACGTACTGCCTGCCGGAGCGGTCCTTCTTCGGGTGGTACTCGATCTTGATGAGGCCCGTGAGTTGGATGTCGATGCCCGCCTCCTCCTTCGTCTCGCGGATGGCGGCTTGCGCGGGGCTCTCTCCGCTGTCGATCCGCCCGCCGGGCAGCCAGAAGCCCGAGTTGGCGAACTCCTGCACGAGCAGGAACGTGTTGAACTTCTTGTTGTGGCACACGACGAGCGCGAACGCGTACAGTGTGCTGTCGGCCATGTGGAACTCGCTGGCCATCTCTCCGCGGCCGGGCGGGCCGTGTGCGTTGTGCAGGTGCACTTGGAAGGGCCCGCGCGCGTCGCGGCAGATGGGGCACGAGATGTTGTCGGCGTTCTTCTCGTTGATATGGAACAGCGGGCAGTGCCGCCACAGCTGATCCTCCGTGAAGCCCTTCTTCTCGCAAAACGGACAGGTGAAGGACGACCTCCTGGAGGACGACGAGGCCGACGAGGAGGACCAGAGGCCACCGCCGTTGGCGTCGCTGCTGACCCCGCAGGAGCCGACGAAGGCCATGACGCTGCGCACGTCGTCGAGCGAGCCCGTGACCATGGACGCTCCCTCCTGGAAGCACTGGTAGCGGCCCATGGGGTCGTCGACCAGCTGCGGGCTGTAGACGCACACGAAGACCTGCCGGCTGATGGTGCGCATGCGGCGCAGCAGCGGATACAGGCGGCCGCGCGGCAGGCCCGTGGCGCGCAGCAGCACGGCGTCGAACGGCGCGTGTGCCTGCACGAGCCGGCGCACCACCTCGGCCTCGTCGTTGACCGCCAGCTCCGTGACGAACCCGTGCGCCGTAAACGCCTGCACGCACGCGTTGTCCAGGCTGTCGAGCGGCACCTCGTGGCTCGACACGTTGCGGATCACGAGCGCGCGCTTCATGGTGTCCGCGAGGCTGGATTACACTTGGTTCCAGTAAGTGAAATGGAGGCGCTCCTGCGTTTGATTGACCGTCGTCTCCGCTGGCGAATCTGAATCTTTCACTTAGAGTGGTGTACACTAATGTTACACAACTCACCTTATTCAAGGGAGATTATATGAGGACTTTGCTTTCATTAGTGTACACAACCTTACTGAGGGTGCTGGGACGCGAAACGACGCGAGCAGCTCATTGAAGGTGAAGGACCAGCGGAAGGTGACTGACCATGAGCGACGATGAGGAGCTGGACGAGCTGGAGACCAAGGCGAGACGACTCTGCGTGGTGTATCGATGATGTGGAGACAGTGGAGCGAGCTGACTGACGGTGGTCTGACTCGTGGCGGCGGCAGTTGGAGGACCTGGGGCGGCAGAACGAGGTGCTGGAGCAGGAGAACGAGCTGCTGGTATCGTACCTGAACCGCAACGCGCCTGGCTGGACGGGCAGCGACGACGAGGAGAAGAAGGACGAGCGCGACAAGAAGGCGAGGCAGCGGCGGCCCAAGGCGCAGGCCACGCTGACCGTGGAGCAGAAGAACGACATCTGCAGCGCCGAGCTCGAGGAGGCGCAGAAGGAGCTCGAGGAGACCAAGCGCACGTCCGAGCGACTCATCGACACACTGCGCGCGGTGCTCGAGGAGACGGACATCCGCATCGCCGAGCTCAAGAAGGACGCGTACGAGTTCAAGCGCGACATCGTCGTGGGCGCCGAGAACTTCCGCACGGGCAAGACGGTCGCGGAGAAGATGATCCGCTACATGGAGGAGAAGCTGCGGCAGAAGGACTCGGTGGTGGAGAAGCTGCGCCTCAAGAACGCGACGCTCAAGAGCCAAGCGCAAAAGATTGACGCGCAGTTGCGGCACAAGGAAGAGATGGGCGACGCGCTGCACTACATTGACTTCCACCAGCTCCAGATCGAGAACAAGCAGTACGTGGCCAAGATCGAGGAGCGCAACGAGGAGCTGCTAAAGCTCAAGCAGACCACGGGCAGCACGGTGCAGGTGCTTAACAACCTCAAGAAGAAACTGCACGAGCTCATGGAGGAAAGCGCGTGGCTGCAGGGCGAGATCAAGAGCCGCACGGAACTCAACGAGAAGATCCTCGAGGAGATCGCGAGCGTCGAGGCCAAGAACCAGAAGGACGGCAAGAAGCTCCAGTCGCTGCAGGTGCAGCAGCTCGCCGAGCCGAGCAAAGACCCGCCGCAGGTGAACAACCGTGGTTCGGATTTGGCATCCTCTAGTTTGTCTAATGTGATCCGTTTCTTTCTGTCCCGATGATCCAGATCCTGGACTACGTCGCGCAGAAAGCCAAGATGTACGAATTGCAACAGGAGGTCAAGAACTACGAGCGCAAAGTCGAAATCGCCGAGCGCGCGCTCAAGGCAAGCCGCCGTCGCTCTTCCGGATGAGCGAACACTCTCAGTCGCCGTCTTCCATGCAGGAGGCAATTCCGACCAAGTGAGAGCGTTTGAGGTATTTCTTCTTCCTCGCGATTTGCATCGACTTTAGCCGTTGAAGAGCTCTAAGGGTATAATTAGAGATCACACCGGTTGTCGGTGATTGACACGAAGTTGGGAGATTCCGTCGTCACAACGATGGAGAAAGCGCAGGTCGTGAAGCGCCAGCAGCACTTCCAGGAGCAGTTCGTGGCTCTGGACGCCGAGTTACGCGCGCTTCACGCCCCACAACCGGCAGGTACCCTCCTCGATACTCCCGCTAAGCGGCGGGCGGTTGCTAGACGCGGGTTGGAGCTTCAGTATGAGCTCGGCTCGTTGTGTGCCAAGTATGGAGAGTGCCAACTCGCGGTGCTCTGCTTCCAGCGAGTGGTGGACGAGCTCAAGCAACTAGCATCCACAAAAGTTGGAGCCAAAGATGAGAGCGGAGCAGCAGACGAAGAGCCGGGAGATCAGCAGTACCACGGAGAGCTTGTGGCACTGCACATCAACGTCCTCAACTGCCTCGCCGCTCTGCAGTTTCATCAAAGCGACCAGGCAAAAGCAATGTCACTGCTGCTCGAGGCGAAGCAGCTTCATCGGGAAGCGGTCGACGCCACAGCCACGATCGAGGGCAGCACGAACCAAACGACGGTGAGTCCATGTCTCAATTTGATGGACAAGACCTTAGCGGTGAACTACGCGCTATTCCTCCATGCCAAGGGGAGCATCCAGGACGCCATCTTGGTGGCGCGGAGTGTAGTCGATAGTCCTGCGATCGGCTTGAGTGATATGAAGGCTCAAAAGGAAGGAATCCTGCTGGGTTCGCAGCAAAACATCGCGGTGACGGACACCGATGCAGCAGCGCGGAGCACGGCCTACTTGCGTAAGTCCAAGTTGTAATCCCGACGTCCAATACGGGCATTCGCTCTTGCGAATTGTCTTGCTAACCCTGTTTGATGCTCTCATGTGTCCAAAGTGCTCACAACATGCAGTCGGGATGAAGATGAGCAAAGTTCCGAAGCGCTAGCATTAGCTCAGCTCGCGGTAGAGGCGGCGGACCGGACAGCAAGAGCGGAACTTCAATGCCGAGCGCACAACAACATCGGGTTGCTTTGGTTTGAGCGAGGGGAGTTGGCAGCAGCCATGCCGCATTTCGTCGCGGCCTTCCGAGCCGCTTTGCAGGCCGGCGATCAGCATCTCCAAGCCATCTCGAAGTACCATCTCGGGGTGGCCACATCCCACACTGACGCGCGAGCTGTCGATGAGGCTGTCAAGGACGCTTTGGTACCCCCTGAGGATGACTTGATGGCGAATGTCAAGTCTGAAATCTCTCCTGCGGAGTCAAATGCCGGCGAGGCGACTAGTTCGCACTCTACACCTTCTGATGACAACGCGAAACACCCGGGTTCGTCTGCGGCCTCACTCTCCGACTCGGCGACGGCTCCAGCGTGCACACCCAAGGACTGGTTCTTGCAGAGCGAGAGTCTTGCCGGCTCGTTGGTGAAGCCCGATGATCGCTTGGGAGTCTTGGCGCAAGGCTGCCGCGGCGAGGAGGAGTACTACAGCGGTGAGTTCCACACGGCGGAAGCCGAGTTCACGATCGCGCTCAAGCGACTGAGGCGGTTGCTGGGCCAGTCGCATGCTTCTACAAGCAGCAACGATCGATCGAATGACGAGTATGACGCAACGGAGCCAATTGACGTCCTAGCAGCTCGCGAGATGGACCCAGAGCTCGCCAAGCTGCAAGGCTTCTTGCTGAGTTACTTGGGCTGCACTCAGCTGGTAGAGGGCCGCTTTGAGCTCGCGGAGCGCTCGCACCAGAGCGATTTGGCTCTGGCGCTCGAACGGGAAGACGTGTACGCGCAGCAACGCGCGCTGCGGAACCTCGCCATGGTGTTCAATAGCACACAGCGCTACGAGAAGGCGGTCCCTCTGTGGCGAGACGCTCTGGAGATCGCGGCCGTACTGCAAAGCAAGTCGGACCAAATGATGGCGCTCTCGGGTCTTGGGACGGCGCTGAAGGAGTGCCAACTGCTTCGGCGTACGTCTTCGTCGTCCGCATCACTCACGGAGGCAGAAAGCGAAGAGGATTCGTCCCTGCAGGCCCCACCACTCCCAGTGTTTCTCCGCCAGCGAGCGTTAGCGGTCGAAGTGGGAGACCGACACCAGCATATCCTCGCGCAGCGTCACATTGTCAGCGTCTACGAGAGCCGCACGAGTGACTCCGAAAGCCTCAAGCCTGAGTCTGGCACGGGGGAAAGCGCGGTCGAGAAGCGGCTAGCCGAGTGCGACGTGCTGGTGCGCCTCTGTGAGCAGTACGAAAACCTTCAGTACCGCGCGGATGCCTACCGGTCGCTAGCAAACGCACTGACGGCACAGCTCGCGCGTCTGCGGTCACGAGGCGCTGCACGGTTTGCAGACGCCATCAGTGTGCTCTCCCGGAAGCGTGACGCGGTGTGCAACAAATACCAGGAGGCGACAGAAGCGCTGGCGCTTGCCACCACCGTTGTATTCCACAGCGAAGCCGATGCAGTGCCTTTCGAGCTCAAGGAGCGTCAGCATCGCCCCCCTGTCGCGCGGATTGACATGTTCCCACGTCGGTGATCTAGTCGATAGGGGTCGCTAGGTCAGCGCGCAGTCAGATGAAGCAGATGCATGCTTCATGGGATTCATTTACATTATCGCGCTTGGACTTTGTCGTCGCTCTTCCCAGACTCCAGTGTCACGGCTTCTTGGTCAGTTTGCGCTTATCGCTGGAGCAGAGTACCTTGAAAGAGCAGCGCAGGTTCTTGTCGACGACGAGCATGGCGCCGGCGTTGTCGAACTCGTTGCAGTAGTTGGGCGCCGAGAACACGGTCACGAGCTTGCGGTCCGCGAAGAACTCGTATCCGTCCGACACAACTTGGTGCGCGCGGCAGACGAGGTCCAGGTCGTGCGCGCGCAGGAACTGGTCCACTACGTCTGGCCCAAAGATGTAAGACACGCCGCGGTCGCTCTCGGTCCACCCTTGCGAGTCTGCGTCCGGGTCAGACCACAGCAGGTCGCACAACAAGCCTTCGTCGGGCACGTCGGTCGGTCGGCGGACGTTGCGGATCTGGTCGAGCGTGTACAGGTCTGGAGAGAGGCCGCCATGCGTGCAGAAGATCTGCCCGCCACATCACTACGTCAATGCCGGCAGTCGCAGGGATAGCGAACACATCGTCCGCGCCTCACCTTGCCGCCGACGACTGCGGCGACGGGCATGCAGTTGAAGCAGTCGCCAAAGGTGCGCCAGATCTTGACTGAGTAGCGGCGCTTGCACTCGTCGTAGAAGCCGTAGATGCGGTTGATGGACGCACACTCGTGGTTGCCGCGAAGCAGGAAGAGCCGATTCGGGTACTTGATCTTGTACGCGAAGAGCAGGCAGATGGTCTCGATGCTCTGCATGGCGCGATCTACGTAGTCCCCGAGGAAGAGGTAGTTGCGCTCGTCAGGAAAGCCGCCCATCTCGAACATGCGCAGCAGGTCCGAGTATTGCCCGTGCGTGTCGCCGCAGATGTTGATGGGCGCCGGCACCTCGATCAGCGGCGGCTGCTCCAGGAAGATCTAGCGCCGAACATCAACATGTGAGCGCTGCGAGCCCAACGACCGGAAGCTTTCGAGAGCAGGAGAAGCGTACCGATCGGATCTTGCGGCACAACAGCAGCACCTCGTCCGTCGTGACGTCCGTGACCTCGGTCTGCGTCGGCTTGTCCTGCACGCTCAGCAGCTTCTTGATGATGCCGTCGACGATCAGCACACTCGAGTCGGCCATGGTCGCAACGCAGCCGGCCTCTGCACCCTGCTTGCTGGTCCCGAATCG
>JAADYB010000843.1:0-12354 GCA_023338075.1 Phytopythium litorale | reverse complement strand
CGGGGCCGGGTTTAGCTTGAAGTTGCTTCGATTCCAAGCGCGGTTTGTCTCAATAAACCTCTTCAACTCGATCGCACACATTCCGATCCGTTTGTGGGGGTAGGGTAGAGTGCATACATTCCTGCTGTTCTCATCAGACTTGGTATTTGTATGCTCTGTCAAGAATATGAAATCGACAGAGTGGGACAATTAAGTGTCAATTTGACACTTAATTGGCGGGTTAGGGATGTCTAATAAGTCATATATGTCAATTTGACACCTGTCTAAAGGTGTCAATATGACATCTGTCCGATTTGTCAATATTAATCTGTCTGTTTGGATATTGATAGCTGCTGTTCTCGACATGGCAAGTTCTGGACAGGGTTGAAAACGGTTGACTATTGTCGAAAACTAATGGCCTGCGTCGAAAACCAATGACCTGCGTCGAAAACGATGAAAAGCGGTCACCTCGTATCCACAAGCATTTCCTGGCGTCAAGAGGCTTGACTCAAGACAGGCGGCGATGGAGCTGACGCGCATGGCGGCGGCGGCGGCGCGACGCTCGGCGCGCTCGCGGGGCCTGCAGCGCGCGGCGACGGGCCGCATGACGGCGCTTGGTGCGCTCGACAGCTCTCCCGGGGCGGTGGGCGGCGGGCAGACGCGCGGGGTGTGCGCGTCGCGGCTGTCGGCGGCGGGCAAGAAGCCGGCGGGCGAGGCGAGCGAGGCCCTGCTGGCGCAGCAGATGATGGACTTCATCCGCCTGGCGGAGGAGGAGGAGCAGCAGCAAGCGGGCGGGCCGGCGCAGCAGCACCAGCGGGAGGCGGAGGCGAGCGTGGACCCGGCGGCGCAGGCGCTGCTGCCTGTCACGGGCGCCGTCACGAACCTCAAGAGCGGCATCGCGAGCATCTCGGGTCTGCGCCACGCGACCATCGGCTCGGTGGTGGCGGTGCACGACGCCGCGGCGGGCGACGAGAAGAGCGTCCGGCCCGACGCAGAGCCCATCTGCCGCGGACTGGTGCTCTTCCTGGAGAAGAAGGTGGCGCACGTGGCGCTGCTGGGCGACCAGTCCGGCGAGCACACGAAGCGCGTGCAGATCGGCATGCACGTGACGCTCGAGAGCGCGCAGCTGACGATCCCCGGGAGCCTCGCGCGCTTGTCCGGCGCGGTGGTCGACCCGCTGGGCGTCCCGCAGCTCGAGTTCGCAGGCCAGGGGGACGCCGCGGACGCACTGGCAAGTGCCAACGAGCGCATCCCCATCGCCTGGGGGAGCAAGACGGTGCCTGGGCTCATGCAGCGCGCGCCGTTGTCGCAGCCGTTCGAGACGGGAGTGCTCGCCATCGACTGCCTCAAGCCCATGGCGATGGGACACCGCGTGGGCGTGCTCGGCCCGCGCAACAGTGGCAAGACGCGCGTGGCGCTGGACGTGATCGTCCACCAGGTCGAGCAAGCGCTCGAAGCGCAGCAGACGCCGCCCCACTTCGTGTACGTGTGCGTGGCCAAGAGTGCGACGCGCACGCAGCAGATCGTGCAGTACCTCCAAGACAAAGGTGCCTTGCCGTACACGACCGTCGTCGCCGCGGATGTGCGCGACTCGCTCGTCATGCAGTACATCGCCCCGTTCACGGGCTGCGCCGTCGCCGAGTTCTTCATGAACCACGGAGAGTCCCACCGCAGCGTCGTCGTGTACGACGACCTGGCTGCGCACATGATGGTCGTGGAGAGCCTCGTGCACACCATGAAGCTGCCGCGGATTGCCCAGTTGAGCCTGAGCGCGCATGCGGTCCTCATGGAGCGCTCGGCCCAGTTCTCTGGCGCAGAAGGCAAGTCGTTGACGACGCTGGTGCTCGCGGACGCGCCTGACAACAGCACGGGCGAGGTGTCCGAGTTCAAGGAGCGCGTGTCGTCCATTGTCGATGACTGCATCTACCTCGAGTCGTCGCTCGCCAGACAGCGCATCTACCCAGCTGTCAACGTGCTCGCCCCAGGAGCGTCCATTCGCGGACCTCCGTTCCAGTCGGCTGCGCTCTGGAAGTTCATGAACGCGCTCCGCCCGCTCATCAACGAGGCAGCACGCACCAAGGAGAACGTTGACGTGGCGCGCAAGCTCGGCTTCGAGGTCGAGCCGGAGGACGCCGAGCGTCTCGAGTTCCTGGAGCTCGTGCAGCAGTACTTCACGCAGACTCCGGGGGCGGTGGCGGTGTCCCAGCTGGAGAGGGAGCTTGGCGCCTTCCTCTTGACGATCCTGCAGCTTCCCCGCCTGCCGTCAGACCTCTCGTTCTGGGACTTCGTCTCTGATGTCGCGCAAACGCTGAAGGAGCAGTCTGCGTATGCCGATGTGTGGCAGCAGCTCGAGAGCCACTCACACGACAAGCCGTGGTCGGCTGATCTGCAGGCGAACGTCGAGTCTCTGCTGCTGGAGGTGCTCAACAAGACGCGCAAGGAGCAGCGTGAGCGGCAAAAGCAGTTGCTCATGGGCGAGATCAAGCGCCAGCAGGAGTACCAGCAGAAGCTCCGACAGATGAAGCAGAAGCGCGACAACAAGTGAGCACCTGCTCGGATAGTGTGCGCTCATACCTTACGCTGTGGTGCGTGAACAGCTAGGACGCTGCCTCGAGGCGTTGGGCAGAAGCGCATAACGACAGAAGACACCAGTGAACTCGATCAAAAATCCATTGCTATCGGCTTATCGACCATCGCTATCAAGCTGTCTGATGCGAGACGTATTCGCATCGCAGTGCTAGCTCAGACCGACCCAGTTGTTTGTGCCACTTGGCTTCTTTGAAGATGTGCTGTCGCTTCGTATACGCTCCCCGAACACGAGCATTGGTGCCGCATCTCAAAGCTGAGCAAGGCGAACAGCTGGCTGCAGATCGCCTTTGCTGTTCGCTCGTCACCCCACGATCACACACCAAAGTCAAGTCCGCCTGAAACGCATCCGCTCTCGGACTCCTCGATTCGACACTTTGGTGTTGGTCGCTCGATTGATTTAGTCGCTTACGGCTGCTTAGCGTCATCGCCGCTTCGCCGCTCGTCAGATCGCGACACAATGGTCCCATCCCTCGTGATAACCAAGCAATCGTGAGCCACAAAGACTGCGACGTCTCCAACCTGAGATCGGACATCATCGCTCGCATCGTCCGCAGCATCTTCCAAGGACTTGCTGCTCGCTCACATGCTACAGCTCACGTCCGCACGTCGCATTGGAGTGGCCGTCATCAGTTGCTAGCGCCAACAGATGCGGTGAGCGAACATCGTGCCTCGGACTCGCCTCCTCCGCTCGTTCTCAACGAAAGTGGCATTGGTCAAACCTCAACCGATCTCCAATTCATTTCAGATTTTACTCCGTCACCAGCAAGTCATCAACCAGTCCACCGCAGCCATGAAGATTTTCGGACTCGCTTCGATGCTAGCCGCGGTACTCGTCGTCGTCTCCTCCGGTCACTTCACGGCTCAGGAGGCGGAGACCGACGCGTGTGTCCTCTCCGGCACTTACGTGAACGGCACCGACATCTCCAACTGCAGCAGCATCGTCGTCAGTTCGCTGAACGTCCCAGCGGGAGTCATGCTCGACCTCACCAAAGCCAAGACCGGCGCCACCATCAAGTTCGAGGGCACCAGCACCTTCGAGCCCGCGGTGCGTTTCCCTTGGTCCAAAGTATACAACATACAGCTTGATGATGCGACTGACCATGCAATCGCTCGTCGTTGCACCAGCTCTGGGACGGCCCGCTGATCAAGCTGACGGGCAAAAACCTGACTGTCACTGGCCCGGGCGTCCTCGATGGCCAGGGCGACTGGTACTGGCCGCAGGGGCAGAAGGTCACGCGTCCAGTCTTCTTCCGTCTCAACAAGGTGGTTGGGTCCACACTCTCGGGTTTCTCCATCAAGAACTCGCCCTACCGCACTTTCAGCATTCTGAGCTCCAACTACACGACCATCAGCGGGCTCGAGCTCAACTCGAGCGCTGGCGACGGGCTCGCCAAGAACACGGACGGCTTCGACCTCGGCCGCAACGACCACGTCACCATCACGGGCTGCCGTGTGTACAACCAAGACGATTGCCTCGCCATGCAGTCGAGCACCAACACGGTCTTCTCGAACAACTACTGCAAGGGCGGCCACGGCGTCTCGATCGGCTCTCTCGGTGGCGCCGTGCTGGACAGCTCCAACACGCTCGACGGACTCACGGTGGTGAACAACACGATCGTGAACAACGACAACGGCTTGCGTATCAAGACCATCATCGACTTTGTGGGCCTCGTCGCCAACGTCAACTACATCAACAACCGCGTGGAGAACTGCAAGCACGCGATCGTCGTGCACTCGGACTACAACAAGACCAAGGGCGGCTACTCGGGCGTCCCGAACAGCAAGGTTCCGATCACCAACATCACGATCGACGGCCTCTCGGGCACGGCCACCAACATCTACGACATCAAGGCTAACCCGGACGTCGTGTCCAACTGGGAGTTCAAGAACATCCACGTGACTGGTGCACACGGCAACTGCACTGGCCAGCCCAGCAGCATCAAGTGCTAGGCAATTGTGAGCAACGTGATCAAATAACGATTGCAAAGTGATGTGGAGTGCTGTTGTGACTGTCTCCCGTAAACGCCTACAAGGTCTTCGATCCGTTTTATAGCCACCTCCCACCGACACGGACTCCAGAAGCGGCTAGCCGCATGGCTTCTGGTGTCCACATGCGCACTTCATCGCTTCGAGCTGCTTTTCCGTCTTACCTTCGATTTTGAGCCGCCCAACTGCGAGGAGCCTCAGCGCCTCAAACTTGTTGTCTCTCGCGAGTATCTCGAGCACACTGCTTGAGCATCCCTCCGACCGGTTTTGCTGGAGCCACTCGATCACATCCAGACGACCTCCTTCGGCAGCACTGTCCATCACGTTGGTCGTGAAAAGATCCGAGTAATGCGCACTCAGCCACTTGACCACGTCCAAATGTCCGTTGAATGCCGCGCATTCGCTCGCAGAGTCCGTGCAGCCCTCCGAGCGATTTTTATGGAGAAACTTGACCACGTCAAGGTGTCCGAATCGGGATGCTTCGTCCATCGCATCTATCGTGCATCCTCCTCTTCGGTTCTCGTGGAGAAACTTGACCACGTCCAGGTGTCCATCGAAGGCAGCCCAATCCATCGCCTTCTTCGTGCAGCCTTCCGATCGGTTCTTGTGAAGGAACTGCACAACCTTCAGGTGCCCGTTTATCGCTGCCAAGTCCATCGCATTCTTCGTACAGCCCTCCGACCGATGCGTGTGCAGCCAGACAACCAGATCGTATTGGCCAGACTTGGTCGCTTCGTCCATTACTTCCACACTGGACTGGAGCTCGAGCCACGGAAAATTGGACGCGCGCACCCGCTCGATGATCTCGACATCACCACCAGTAGCGACATAAAAGAGATGGAAAGTCCTGCGGGAACCACTTGTAGTTGCGCTGGCACATATCACACCTAAAACGCCCCCAATTGGTGTCATACGAGCAAATATCACCGTCCACGCATTCGTTCAGGCACTTGGAGACCAGCTCGACCGATCCGGCACTCGAACTCGGTCGGACACGGGGACAACTGCAGTCACCACGATCATGACGGGCCATCATCTTGTGGTACAATTGGTCGAGATGACCGACGAGCCACTTGGCGACGTCCATGCGACTGTGCTTGGCTGCCATCACTAGTACTTTGTCGTCAAACGTCCAGCCTTGCTCGATAGTCCACTGGAGAAACGGCAGCGACAACTGCGGCATCAACTCTCTGTGCATCTGGTATTTCTGCCAGTGTTTGCGAGTTCTTGGCGCAGATGCCCATCGCTTGCAGTACCACTCGGCCACCGCGGCGTGACGACCTTCATGCGCCAAGGAGAGGGCGTCATCGTTGATCATGTCGTACTCGCTGTCAAGCCACTCGAGCACATAGAGGTGCCCGTTCTTCGCTGCCTCCGATGACGTCCAGTATGGCTTCGCGCCAGGCAGGTAAACCTGAACAACCCACTTCAATACCTCCAACTCGCCATGCTTGGCAGCGATCTTCGTGCTATGTTTGAAGCGTTTGATGCATTTGCTTTCACGAAGCGGCGGAGGAGCCAACAACATTTCGCGAGCGCGCTGGCGGAACACGAATCGCGGTGACTCATGCTTCTGGAAGGCTTTCAACTCGAACGGGAGCGAGATGTCGGCAAACTCGCTGATGTGAGAGACGACATGCGGTAGAGTAGCGAGACGACCGCCAGCACACAAGCGGCAGATGACCGTGGTGGAAGCGAGCGGTGGCATCGCCAGGTTCACGGTAGAGTTCATGATGGAGTTCATGATGGAGCAACGTGCGCAAGCTTCGGTTGTCAGACAGGACTTGGCGGGGCGAGGGAAATGAGCCGCTGACCAGCGGCTTAGTCATATCCAGGGTGTGGTGCCGCGAGGCATCCAACATTGTCAGCTCAGTGAACAGCACTACACGAATCGGATCGAAGCCCAACACTAACGCCAGCGAAATGGTGAAGGATTATGACATGTTGCCACCTCGAGAGGGATGGACGAGACCGACACGTGCTCGCGGATTGGACTGTCGGCGGCCAAGTTCGCCACCGAGACGCGTTTACCGAGTGACATGGTTAAGGATTGCGTGTGGCATTGCTGCAGGCAGCTGGTGACAGCTCCAAGCTCGTCACTAGGCTGCCATGATGATACCACTTGATGCTGACACTTGTGCGTGCGGTGCTGTCAAGTTCTTTGTGCAGCAGACTTTCTGCTTCATGACCAAGGACACAGCCTGAAGCTTCAAGACATTATCGCCAATGCGTTCGCGGTCATGATGGTCTCCTGTGGACAGCACGGACTCTGCTCCAGCCACCACGTAAGTCGAACACTGCACACTTCATGAAGATTTACAAGCACCACCTCATTCGCTCCTCCTACACGGCCGTGAACTCCAAGTCGATCGTGCCCTCGAGCGAGTCGAACGCGAACGTGGCCTGCAGAGACCGCCACGCAGCTCCCTCAGCAGGCGGCGGGAGAAACCGGATCAGCTGCTTCGCATGAGCCACGGCAGGGCCGGTCGCGACACTGTGAGTCTCCTCGCGGTCCAGCGCGTACTCGACCCACACGATCACTGCGTTCGCGCCACTCATCGACTCGGTGCCGTCAAGCTCCAGGCTCACTTCTCCATGCACAGAGTGCGCCATCTCACTCAGCTCGAGCGTCGCCAACACTACACGCGATGACCGCGGCTCGAACGGGTACATATAGGCCGGGAAGGGAAAGTTGCGAGTGTAGTACTCGTCCTGGAACTGGTCGAAGAACGAGTGGTCGTAGCCGGAGACGTTGCCCACCGCGCCAAAGCACTCGTGCAGGTGCTCGAACTGCACCGCCATCGCCATGACCCTCGCCTTGTGCGGCACGATCGAGGCCGATTCATGCAGGAGGCTGTCAACCGCCGAACGCCGCAGCCAGAAGTTGAACGCTTGCCACAGCGGCAGGTTCTGCATGGCGTAGTAGAACGGCTCACCCACGAGCAGGTCGACCTTCGTCTCGCCCTTGAGGTGTTCGGGAAGCAGACCCTTGCACCCGCAGCACAGCACGAGCGTGTCGGCGTTGTTGTGGTCCAGAATCTGCTCGAAGATGCGCGCCGACACCTCCTTGGACTCGATCGAGGTGACGTTCTCGACTCCTTGGGTGGCCGCCAGCAGCGCACAGAGAGATCCGTCGCTGATGTCGAGGCAAGCGAGAGCGCGTCCGCTTTCCCCCTTGCGGAGCTGGCGCTGGTGCGATACAGCAGAGGCGATCGCATCGCGGAAAGCGGCTGTCCGCTGCTGCTCTCCAAGCATGGCGATGCGCTCGGCGTTGCAGATCAGATGCAGCCCGCACGTGCACGGAGGCTTCTCATTGCCTTCATCGGTGTTCATGCCCTTGTGTTTCTTCGCCGCGCTCTGGTCCGACTCGGTGGCGACAGTTGGCGCCAGTTGCACGTCAAACCAGACGCGGAAGTCATCGTGGAAGGCGTGCAGCGTTACCTGCTGCGGCTTTGACGCGTCCCAAGTGACTCGGAGCTTCTCCGCAAGCGGGAAGACGACCTGGACCCAGTGGTCCTGCCAATTCTGCGCTCCAGGCCGCGTCGAGTAGATGATGGCGTCTTCCGAGCCGTCAAAGCTCACGTCCCACCACATGACGACAGCGTGTGCGTTGCCTGTGGCGATGACATCGACGATCGTGTCGCGACGGACGATAGGGTTGCCATCCGGTGTGCGCTTGCTAAAGTCGAACGACAGCACCACCGTCGGCTCCGTCAAAGGCGTCGATGTTTGCTCCACCGCGCGGTAGTGTAGCGGCAGCGCTGGTCGCGCGCCGGTGCACTCGCTGGCCTTGTCGCTTCGCGCGATAGCCACGCTTGACCTGCCAGTCCCGGCCATCAAATCAAGGTCCGCGACCGTGTTGAAGCGGTAGATCTGCTCGTTCTGCACGACCTGCGCGAAGACGGTGGCGCGCTCGGGCACGACAACGGCGTCGGGCTCCAGCAGGTGCTCCATGGCGTGGCGGATGGTAGGAAGCACGGCCTCGCCCAGCAACACCGAGTCGAAGAGCTCGGACACGAGCATGTCGGCGCGGCGCGGCAGGTGGAACGGCTCGTCCGGCCGCTCATCGCTTCGCACGACCAGCGCCGTCGACTTGAGCGGGAAGACGGTGATCCGGTCCGCGTGGTTGGCGCGCGTGACGTTCGCGGCGATCTCCGCCATGGGCGTGAACATCTCGCACGCGTAGACGTGCTCAGCACCGTGGGTGGCCGCGAACATGGCGAGTAACCCCGTGCCAGTACCGATGTCGAGCACGACCGGCGCGCGGCCGTGGCGGGAGCGGAAGGTGGCGATGGCGCGCGCGATGCCTCGCTCGTAGCAGCGGTTGCGGTCGACGTCGCGCAGCATGGAGGTCATCTGGGACATGGCCACCACGTTCTTGTAGGCAGCCTGCGCGTTCTCCTGCTCGACCCACATGAGCCCGCCGGCCTCCGGGTTGAGCTGCGCGGCCAGCAGCACCTGCGAGGTGCCCGAGACGAGCGTCGACGCGTCCTCCTCGTCCTCATAGTACGAGTACGGCACGTCCACGACCACGGTCTCCTCGGCGGCCGCCGTCTCGACCGCGTCCTCCAGCGACAGACCCACGGGAGCGCTCGTGGATGTCGCCTCGCCCACGACCGCGCCGCCGTACTTGTCCACGCCCGCGTACATGGTGAAGGAGGTGACGGATGTGGTGGTAGTGATCCCAATGACCACCCAGTCGATTGGCGTGGCGAGAACATTTGATGACTGCGGTACGTTTGATGTGTGCATGGACTTTTGTGTGTACTGAACACTTTTGAGGAGCAGAGGTACTGCGACTGGTGGAAGTATGCACCAGGGGTACGTTTGTGTGCCTTGTCCCATCTGCGTGTTTCGCGCCAGCCGTTACGCTTGCCGTGATTGCCGCCAGCGCCTGGCAAGTCGTTTCGTGGATCGCAGAGCAACAAAACGACCGCCATTGTTGTTGTGTATTGCCTTCGAGTGGCCAAAAGCGTTGCGTCCAACGGTCAGGCGAAAGCGAAGCGGTGGACGGATCAACGCCCATGCCCGCCCTCGCCTTCGCATGTCCGCACCACAGCGAGGCGTTTCGCTCTGATCCATGCCGCGGAGCTGGGGGATGGCGGCGAAGACAAGCGGCTGCAGCGAAGACAAGCGACTCGGCCACTGACCGGTCAGTCGCTGCGGCCGCCGGTGATAGGTCCGAGGCGCGCGGCGCCAGCCAGTGGGAAAGATCTTCCGTATGAGCGAGCGCCAGACGTGGATCCTTCCACGCGTCGCTTGAAGGAGGCGCGGGCCAGGATCTGCTGGTGGTTGCCGCCGTCGTGTGTGACTTGCAATCGAATCTCGGGATTCAACGTTGCCTTTCGCTAGTCGCACCATACCATTCCCATTGGCTCAAAAGGCGAAGTGAACGCTTTCCATTGGTGGAATGCACGCTCTCTCTTCGTCAATAAAAGACCAATCACCAACTTCAAACATATCCTCCAATCACCGTCCGCCGTCGGAGAGCGCGTTCCACGGTTACGCATGTACCCCGTACCCCCATCCGCTCAACAGCCACCTCGGCGAGCAAGCAGCTCCAAAGCATCCTGAGCATTGGGTCTCTGGACGCCACTGCCCGCGCTCGATGGCGCCTCTCGGCACTTCTCGATCTTCCAGCGCCATGACAGCGTCTGCCAGCGCCTCTGGGCACGAGCCGGCGCCCAGCAATGGCGGCTACGAGACGGACCAGCTGCTCGAGGCCGAGCGCTTCTCCGACTACGGCGGCGGCGTGGACAAGGCGCTGGCGCTGGCGGTCGGCGAGGTGCACGTGCCGGACGGCGGGGCGGCCGAGCGCTTCAGCTGGCGCACGCTGTGGGCGTACGCGGGCCCTGGGTGGCTCATGAGCATCGCGTACGTGGACCCTGGGAACCTCGAGAGCGACCTGCAGGCCGGCGCGTACGGCGGCTACCAGCTCATCTGGGTGCTCTTCGCGGCCACCATCATGGGATTCTTCCTGCAGGTGCTGGCCGCGCGCCTGGGCGTCGTCACGGGCAAGAACCTGGCCGAGATGTGCACGGCCGAGTACCCGCGCTGGGCCTCACTCGTGCTCTGGGTCATGACGGAGGTCGCCATCGTCGGCAGCGACATCCAGGAGGTGCTCGGCTCGGCCATTGCCTTCCAGCTGCTCTTCAACTTCCCGCTCTGGGTTGGCTGTCTCATCACGGGCGTCGACGCCTTCACCTTCCTGCTGCTGCACCGCTACGGCATCCGCAAGCTCGAGGCTTTCTTCGTCGCGCTCATCGCCGTCATGCTCGTCTGCTTCTGCGTCAACTTCTTCCGCGGTGGCGTCGCCACGGCCGACGTCGCCTCAGGGTTCCTTCCGCGTGTGCAGTCCTACGCGGTCGTGCAGGCGGTCGGCATCGTCGGCGCTGTCATCATGCCGCACAACATCTTCCTCCACTCGGCGCTTGTGCAGACCCGGCAGGTGGACCCAACCAACGCGCGCAAGGTGCGCGAGGCCAACAAGTACTTCGCGATCGAGTCGGGCGGCGCGCTCTTCGTGTCGTTCCTCATCAATCTCGCCGTCCTCGGCGTCTTCGCCAAGGGATTCTTCTCCACTGACTGCACGCGGTCGTTCGACGAGCACGGCATCAACACGGCCTGCGTGCCTGGAGGCATCGCCGACGGCGACTCATACGGCATGTGCCAGCTCTCGAACGGCGTGGCGGGAGAGTGCCAGGGTATCGGACTCTCGCAGGCGGGTGTCGCGCTCAGCGGCATGCTAGGCCAGTACTCGGAGACGATCTGGGCGATCGGACTGCTCGCTGCCGGCCAGAGCTCCACCATGACGGGCACGTACGCCGGTCAGTTCGTCATGGAAGGGTTCCTGAACCTGCATCTCTCGCCGTGGAAGCGCGTGGCAGTGACGCGGTGCATGTCGCTCGTGCCGGCGCTCGCGGTCGCGCTGCTGAGCGAGGCGAACCCTCAGGACAGCGATCGCATGGACGAGTTCCTCAACATCCTGCAGTCGATCCAGCTGCCGTTCGCGCTGTTGCCAGTCCTCATCTTTACCAGCTCGAAGCGCGTCATGGGTGCGCAGTTCGTGAACAGCTCGTCGACCGTCATCACCGGCTGGGTCTTTGGCGTGATCGTCTGCGTGATCAACCTGTACCTCATCTTCGTCAACGTCAAGGACATGCAACTCGGCATGCTCGGGACGTGCGCGCTTGTGGTCACGGGATTTGCATACTTCTGGTTCCTCGGGTTCTTGATGAAGGCGGAGCTGCGAGCGCTGTGGCACTATGCGCGGTCGCTCTGGCACGGAGAGCCCGTGCAGAGCCAGTAGCGAGCCGAGTACGTGTATCACTAGTCCTGCCAGGTCATTCTAATGCACATGCGGTCGAAATGAACTGCTGTTTGCGAGTTCTTCGTGCTGCAACTTTTCTGATAGCACGCGAGTCGCGTTCGTCCCCGTCCGAGCGATTGACGTGAAGCCACTTGGTGACGTCGAGATGTCCAGGCCAAAGGGATCGCTTAAACGCTCAACCACGAGAAGTCCACGGCGCACAGCCACTGAACAACATCAAGACGCTCGGGGTTGACCACGCTGTCCAGATCCACCACGACTGGGAATCGGGCGGAGATCAGCTCGCAACAGCCATCAGCTTGCGTTTCTTTCGCCTCTTGGAGCACGTATACGCGTCATCGAGAAGCCCGGCAAGCCACCGGATCACGTCAAGTCATCCCTCTTCCGCCGCATTCTCCACCACCTCGTCGTTGCGCTTGCCCATGCCGCTTCGGCCAACACCTCGTCCGTCAAGTCATAAGGCTTCCATT
>JAADYB010000842.1:0-12369 GCA_023338075.1 Phytopythium litorale | reverse complement strand
TTGACGCCCGCGGCCTCGGCCAGCGCCGCGCGCTCGTCCTCCTCGAGATCCTCCAGGTCCAGCTCGTCCACGAGCGGCTGGAAGACGGCGAGCACGACCGCCAGGAACGTGCGCACGATCACGAACGCGCCGCACAGGATCACCCCGTAGACAAAGTACACGTCCACCAGGTACGTCTTGTACAGTGGCTGCAGATTGCGCGCGGGCAGCAGGAACAACGCGTCGCCAGCCCCGCGAGGACTCGGGAGGAGGACGGCTTCGATCACGTCTGCCGCACGAGGAGCCCCGCCTGCAGCCGCCACGATCTGGCCGAGCCGCGTGGCCGCGCGAGTGAACGTCGGCTCGTGCAGCAGGCGCTGGACGCTGTCGTGCACGCTCTGCGCCGAGAACTGCGCGCCATCGAGCGTCAGGCCGCCACCGGCACGAACGACTGCGTTGACGTTCTCCCACTGGCCGGACGTTTGCAGCAGGTGCGCGCAAGCGAGTGAGACTTGTGTGTCGACTAGGATCCGCGCCACCACGAAAGGAGAACGCACCTGGTCGGCCGAGAAGGGGACGCCAACGATCGGCGCGCCAGCAACCAGCGCCTCTTGCACGGTCGGTAGGTTGCCAGCCGTGACCACGACCGACGCGTGAGCCCGCGAGAGCACCGCAGCGTCGGCGTCTCCAGGGGAGAGGTCGCCTTCGCCCAGGAAAAAGACCGAGTCGCGCGGCCGGTCCCGCAGGTCGAACGCCGCGCGCTCCTGCAGCGTCACCTTCCACAGCAGCCGCGCATCCACGCGCTCAAGCGCATCCAGCTGCGCCACCACAGCCGAGGTGCCAGTCAGCAACACAGATAGACAAGCTAGACCCTGCATAGCACGATGGGGAACGTACCAGCTGCACGACAAACTCGGGCGAGAGCGGCACATCGGGCGGGAAACTGATGTACACGAGGTCGCTGGATCTCGATGTGGTTGCACGCCCGTCCATGAGGTGGTTGCCCTGCCTGAGCCAGCTCACAAGCGCTGGCGGCAGCGAGTGCCGCCCAGAGACGCCCGCCTCTATCGTCGAGCTCGACCGGGACGCCTCCAGCAACGACCGCGAGCGCAGAAGGCCGACCATGGTGAAGTGCGGCGCCATGGGCCGCGACGCCTCGAGCCCGAAGGCTGAGTTGGCCAGCACGAGCTGGTGCGCCAGCAGGTCGCCCTTGTCGTGCACTGGCGCGAGCCCAAAGTCGGTGCGCGCCTGGTTGACGTCGCCAAAGGCGCGCACGAGCGCCAGACGGAACTGCAGGCGGTAGTACCCATTCAGACACCGCTCCAGCACGCTCGGCGTCTGTGGATAGTGGCCCGGCAGCATCGTTAGGAGGTCCCCGCGGCAGCCCAGGTGCATTGTTGCGGCCAGAGGAACGTACGTGCATCGAGTAGTTGGTGAACGGCGCGGGTACGTAGGCTGGGGGCGTGTCCATGTCGAGCAGCAGGTGTGGGTTGTTGACCACGTAGGGCAGCTCGAGCGTGTGGGCGGCGTCGAAGCCCGCGAACGAGTGCCGGTCGACGACCAGCAGGTCCGGCCGGTCGTCCTCCAGGTCTTCGAGCAGCGCCGCAAGCATGGGGCGTTGGAACGAGTTGTAGAACCGCAGCGTCGACAGGTAGCTCTCGTACGCGCCGACGGCCTGGAGCTCGCCCAGGTCCCGGTAGGTGCCGCGTCCTCTGGGCACCATGTTGCCCAGGGAGATGAACTCGAGTCCGTCCAGGTCGCTGACCCAGTGCCGGCAGTTCTGCATCGAGCGAGCAAAGACAGTTAGCGTCGACGAGATGGCCAGCCAAGAGAGAGAGAGAGAGAGACCCACGCACCTCTGGAAGCGCAAAGCCGATGCGGTAGCCGCGGTAGATGAGTTCTTCGGCCAGGTTCTTGAGCGGCAGCACCTTGTCCAGCACGGGGATGCTCACGAGCACAATGTAAAGCTGCTCGCTGGCGACGGACGCGGCGCCTGGAGACGCCGCCGCCGCGCGCTTGCCGCCGCTGTCGCTGTCGCTGCTGGAGACCCGCGGCTGCCGGGCGTCCGCGAGGCAGAAGAGCGCGAGCGACAGCGTGAGCACGAGCCACGCGGCGTGCGCCTTCCACTGCTGGCGGCGCAGCACGCGGACCAGCAGGGGCGGCGTCGAAGACGCGCTGGCGCCGTGGCGCGTACGCTGCGCCGCGGCGGCCTTGGCGCTGGCCGACGCCGCGCCGGACGCCGGCACCTGGAAGTGGTGGATGAGCGTGGACGAGAGCGGCTGCACGGCCACGGAGCGCAGCTCGGACGCGCCAGCCGCCGCGCGGTGCGCGAGCCACTTGTCGGCCATTGCCGAGCGGGGGGAGGCGCTGTCGCCGCCGCCGCCGCTGCTGCAGCCGCTGCTGCTTGGCCCTCGGCGGGCTGGCGCCTCGAGGGAGGCCGGGAGGGGCGTGGGGCGTCGCGAGGGGCGTGGACGCGGGGCCAGTCCGCACGTCGAGCGGCGGGGCGGGAGGCAGGCGAGGCGCAAAACAACCCGGCGCCGGCTTGGTGTGCGCGCGATCCCTCGCTGCAATCCAGAGTGATGGCTGTTACAAACAAAATAACGGCAAGTGTTCGAAATGCGTGATCCCTCTGTTCCCTCTTGTGAAGGACTTGTGGCTGAAGTTCGACAGCGATGTACACAATCTGAGCGACTCTCTCTCCCTCGTTTTAACGATTTATGACTGTATTTAGGACAGCGCTCTTCAAAATGACTGCATGTGTTTTGACATTTCTGACATCATTGTATTGCAATCTATTCATATACTACAAGTATTATACCTACTGTTTGTAAATAAATGCAATCTTTCAACATTGGAGAGGCAGCCTATCGACGATATAACGACTGCATTTTTGTATTTGAATTCCGCAATATTACGTAAAATACCGACTGGACGCGAGGCCCTCTTGTTATGACTGCCACGGTACTGCTCTCCTCATCACTTCAACGTCGATCAACGACCGTCACCAACCACCACCACATGCACGCGTCGACTGGGAGCGTCCCGCATGCTTCTCGCCGTGAGGGGGTTACGCTAAATAGTTGTACACCCGACGGTCGGCTGGGCTCCGCTGGAGGTACTCGCGCTCGATCAGGCTCTCGATGCGCAGCTTGATGAGCTGCGGCGACGGCGTGAAGCGGCCCGTCATCTGCCGCGTCACCTCGGCGATCAGCTGGTTGTGCGGCATCTGCTTGCGCGTCTTCATGATGCGCACGATCGCCGCCTCGACTGCCATGGACCACGTTGATGAGTAAGCGTTCTCCACTGACACAACCACACGAACAACATGGACACCGTACCGAGATGCTTGCGGTCCTCTGCGACCGTGGGCGGCAGCGCATCGACGGGGTGCTTCAACGCGATCCCCGCCATTGCCGGCAGCAGCGACGACTCCTTTTGCGACACCAGCGGTATCCGCACGCGGTGCAGCTTGGACTTGTACGAGTCATTCACCGTGAACGTGTCGGTCTCCTCGTCGATCCGCTTGCCCTTGGAGCTCTTGATCAGAATCTTGTACTTTGGGGTACAGAGCGAAATGAGGTGCCGCTTGAGGTCGCTCGCATCGATGCGAGTCCACTCGGACAGGTCCTTGAACGTCCACACCGACTTCTCGTTGAAGAGCATCAAGATCACAGCTTGGTATGTCGACACGCTCAGTTCGTGGCGATGCCTGCTGCTCCCCCCTTCCTCGACGCCTCCAAAGAACGTGGCTCGCACGTCGGCCGTGCCCATATTCACCAGCCACGCCAGCTTCCGCCCGTTGTGCCGCGCGAGGTAGAACGTCTCGAATGACGAGATCATCTTCGTCAGCGCCGACGGGAGAGCACACATGGGAGCCATCTCCGTCGGCCAGAACCCACTCGTCAGCACCTGGACCGACAGAGGAGGTGCGAGCGCAGAGGATGGATCCAGTAGGTAGTCGTTTGACTGGAGGAGACTGGTAGCGTTCGCTTGGCGAGCGTTTACTGCCGTCACCTTGCGGTACAGCTCCATCAGGTCCTTCGAGATGCTCATGTCCTTGAACATGCCTTCCAGTTTGGACGTGAACTGGTAGCCGCACTCGGCCTTGAGCTTGGAAATCACCAACTTCTCCGCCTCATCCGAGGTTCCGCGAGCATTCAGCAAACGCTTGGCGAGCAGAAGCTTGTAGAACTCCTCGAACACGTCCTTGTCTTGCAAGTACCGGAACAGTGCAATCACCTGCGTCACCCGCGTATCCATCTCCTCCTCGAGCCGATTCTTTGCGCGCAGCAGCTCGTCCAGGTACTGCGCCAAATACCCGGCGCACACCGTGCTGGTGTTCATGAAGCCTTCAAACCCTTGCTTGATGCTCTTGTGGAACTGCGGGTCCTCAAAGAAGCACTTCGACAGGAAGACGACAAATTTCTCACGCAGACCCAGCAGCTTCTCGACGAACTGCGAGGCATCGAGCGCTGTCTCCGGATTTGACTGTATCTTGACCAGCTCTTCTCCATGCGACTTGATGTAGTTGAACACGCAGTCGCTGATCTCGTTCAGCGTGCTCGGAACGCGGCGGAACAGCGTGTACATGCGACGCAGCGCGTCGACCTTGTCGTCCCGGAAGAGCGCGATGCACCCAGAGTTCTCCATCTCCACGAGAGCCTTCGCTTGGTTCTTGATCAGCTGTGTCTCCACGATTGCCTTTAGCTTGTTCTCCGTGGTCGAGTTCAGGTAGTTGGTCACGCGCTGCCCTTCCTCAAGTAGCCGCTTCTCGGCTTGGACAAGGTACTCGGGACATGTTGTCGTGTCCAGCGTCGCTTGTGCCTCGGCGCGATAGAACTCCAGCGTGCGCTCGAGGAAATAGGACTCGAAGTCAGCCTCGTACACGGTGTTCGCATGCACGCCAAGGTCGACGAGCATGCGCAGGATGCTCTTGATCAGCCCTCTGTCAATGAGCTCGCCGTTGCGCTCCAGCTCAATGCTGCGAAGCAATAGCTCGCGAAGGCGCTCGCGGATCGCCGGGTTGCGCGCGATCGTGTCGCGGAAGATGTACAGGCCGCTGTCGTACACCGGTGCCTTGCGCTTCTGCGTCACGTACGTGCGGTCCTGTATAGGAGCAGAACCACGCAGTCACGCGGATCCTCAGCACCTCGGGTCGACTGTGGGCGTCCATGCCGAGGAAGCAGCAGGACAGGATACGTACCATGTACATGAGGATGTCGCGCACCATCGTCATGATGACCTGGTGGTCGGTCCACTTCTGGTTCAGCACGATCAGCAGCTGGTCGTCCGGCGCGCCGGCGACCTCGGCCGCCGTCTCCTCCAGGTGCTCCGTGATGACGCCGATGACGCCGTCGTACAGCAGGTCGCCGTGCTTGTGCAGCACCAGGTTGTACGAGTTGCTGCGCCACCACACGGACGCCCAGCGCGATCAGTCGCCCCCCTTCCAGCCAGCCGCGGCGGTGAGCAGCGGGACCCACCGGTACAGCTCCTCGAACGAGAGCAGACTCGCGTTGTGCGAAAAGATCTCGTTGATGGCGCTGCGCAGCGACGCCCAGATGCCCTGCGCGCGCGCCAGGTCCATGCCCATGTTCTGCCGGTACGGCTTGATCACCAGCTTCTTCATCGCGCCGTTCGTTCCGCCCTGCGGCGCGCATGCACCCAGTCAACCCACCGAGAAGCCCGAGGACGCGCGTCACCCAGCCCTCCCTCGCCCCTTTCCGCCGCCCACACCTGCCGCTGGGCCCCACTGGCACCGCCATGGACACGACACGCACCTCTCTACTGGTCGTGTACCCCCTCCCTTCCCTTGCCTGTGCCGCTGCCCCCGCGTCTCGCGTCGCCCTGCGTCGCCGCGCCGGTCCCCCGATCAACCTGCGCGCACCTGCCTTTCTTGCCGCAGGATTTCCGTCGTTCTCACATTTGGAGGAGAAACCTGCTCGCGCGACCTTCGCGTCACCTGCTGAACCTATTAACGTACCGGTTTATCAGAGTATACCGATTTATTATACCGGTATTGTGTCGGTACCGTCGGTCGGACCAACAGCTCGCGAAAGTATCGGCGCGACAGTGGCGACCATGGCGGCGAGCGACACGAGCCTGGAGGAGCTGGAGGCGCGGCTCGTGACGTTCACGGAGCAGCTGCAGAACATCCACGAGCTGCTGCAGACGGATGCGGAGAATGCCGAGTTCCTGAGCATCGCCGCGGACCTGGTGGAGGTCATCCGCCTGACCAAGGAGGCGGTACGTCGACTGGCTCGCAAATGCGCTGCCGGTCGGCTCGGGTAGCGGTGGTTTGCCCAGGCGCTGACGAGTGTGGACGCTTGGCGCGGCAGATCGAGCTCAAGCTGGGTGGAGTTGCCCCAGGCGTGGGCTCTAGCGGCGCGAGAGAGGACGAGCAGCCGCCGGCTGCGGCCTCGGCGCCAGGTAACTCGCCGCCGACACCTCGTCGCCTGCCGTTTCCACGCCCACAAACGCAGCTAACGCCGCGGCTTCCTCTCGGGCTCGGGCGCTAACAGACTCGCTGTGGTGTGCATGCGGTGCGCGCGAGCAGAGCTGGCGTTCAGCCCTGGCGCCGCGGTCGAGGCGCTGTCCAAGGGGACGTGGTACCCGGCGTACGTCGAGTCGCTCACCGCGAGTGACACATACAACGTCGTGTACTTCGGCTTCGGCAACCGCGACGAGCTCCCCGCGGCGTCGCTGCGCGCGATCGACGTCGACAGCGCGCACTCGACCTTGCCCGAGTCGGTCGTCATCACCGAAGGCTTCAAGTGCGAGGCCAAGTACTACGTCGACGCGCAGTACTACACGTGCTCGGTGACCAAAGTGACGGCGCGCGGCTTCCAGGTGCTCTTTGACGGCTACGGCAACTCGGAGGAGGTTCCGTACGAGTACATGCGTCCGGCTGCGTCGGCGGTGGAGGCACCAGCGACCGCGACACCCACCGCGGCGGTCTCCACGGCTGGGCATGCGGCGGCCAAGCCGGCCACCGTCAAGCCCGCGCCGGCCGTGGTCGACAAGCCCATCAAGATCCCGGAGAACCTGCAGATCCTGCCGACGGACAGCGAGGCCGAGAAGGAGCGCAAGCGCAAGCGCATCCGCGCCATCAAGAGCCTGAACCGGCACAAGAACATCGACAACGAGCGCAACCTCAAGCAGCACGACTGGAAGGTGTTCCAGCACAAGGCGACCAAGAAGAAGGTCAAAGGCGCCAGCGGCGTGCTGTCCAAGCGCGGCACGAGCATGTTCGCGTCGCCCGACTCGGTCAACGGCCGTGTGGGCGTCGTCGGCAGCGGCCAGGGCATGACGCCCCAGTTCGAGGACGCGCGCAAGAAGCTCAAGCGCAACCCCGCGGGCCCGGGCGTGTGAAGCGGCGACGGACGGCTCGCGCCAATTGTAGATCTCAGAGTTGGGGCGTCTCGCTAGGCGGTCTCCGCGTCGGAGAGGAGGATTGGAACCCAGCATCGACTCCCACGTGCCTGATGCTGCCTTGTTGCTGTCCGTGCAGGTCAGCGAGTCGAGCGCCTGCCTCACTGGATGTATCTCCGGCGCCGGTCTCTTCATGCCACGGACCTCCGCCTCCCTCTGTCGATCTCATCCAGGCCTCTCCGCGTCTCGCTTGGTCGCATCGAGCGCCTTCCCGAGCGAAATAACAGCCACAGATCGAGTCCACAGTCCAATGCAACGCCAGACAAGCGGCGACCGCTTGCGCGGTGAGGTGAGCGCGATGCAACACCCCCGCACTTGACAAGTTGAACCGGAAGAGGCGAGGCCAGCCGCCCGCCTCTACAGCCCGCGGAGGTCCATCCAGCAAGTGCGTCCGACATCCTCACATCCTCCAGGATGGACTATGTACTTTACTTGACCTTCTTCGTCTTGGTGTCCACCGTCCTAACAGGGAAAGTAAAGGCCACTTGCCTTCAACTTGTCGCGTTCTTAGTCGCCGCGAAATTTCCCCCGCTTTTTCGCTCTCCGACCACGAAATCCCATACAATTCGCCACATGTCCGACACCCAAAAAATCAAAAACAGAATCGGCATAAAATCTCACTTTCTGCCTCAGCGAACCCACAATCAGCTGTCTTCCCGACCTCTCTTCCTCTTTCGCCGGTTCACTTGGGCCCACTATGGTCCGAACTGGCCAACTGGCCACCTCTACGCATGACGCCCGGGTGATCCGGTTCCTGGCGCTCGAGACCCTTTACGGTGGCGCACTCGCTCCCCTGGACTCCTCCGCTGGGCGGCCGACCGGCCAGTCGCCGCCCGCCAGCAGCCCAGCGCTCGCGTCGGTCGTTCGGACGCCGGCCGGCGAGCACATCGCCACTTGGTCTCCGTCCACGAGTCGACAGAAGGCGGCGGCCCGGATCTCCGCTGACGTCGGCACGGCGGAGGCGACAGCACTCGACAGCGCGCGCTGTACTCGGCACGAGGCCGACAGACCGACCAGAGACGGATTCGCGCCGCCATGGGGATGGCAGCACCGACCGGTAGCAGGCGGCGCGCGGGCGTGGCGCTCGTCGTGGCCGCGGCGATCGCCAGCACGTGCTGCGTCATGGCGGTCGAGGCGGCGGACAGCAGCGTGTGCGCCGCCAGCACGTGCATCGCCAACGGCGAGAGCGAGTGCGACCGGGAGACGGCCGACTGCCCGCCATGCATGTACCTGCTGAGTAGCGGCAGCTTCTCGTGCTACGACTTGGTTGACGGCGCCTGTCCCTACGACGGCACCTACGTGGTCTGCGGTGCGTCCGACGGCTTGGAATGGCATGGAGCGGTGGACGGAGTGGGTGGCTCATGATGGTTACTGTCGTGTGCGCAGACTCCAGCAGCGGCAGCAGCAGCAGCAGTAGCAGCTCGGCGTCGGTCTCCGACACGACGACGACGGCTCCGAGCACGACGACGACGGCTCCGAGCACCACGACGACGGCTCCGAGCGCCACGACAGCCACGCCGACGGCGGCGGCCAGCAGTAGCAACAGCAGCGACAGCAGCGCCGCCGGCACCGTCACGCCGATCGTCAAGACGTCGGCGACGATGTCAGGCAGCGGCTCGGCCCTCCGGTCCTCCTCGTCCTCCAGCAACTCGGCAGCAACAGACAGCACGACGTCTACTCCGACACCCACGCCGTCAAGCTCTGCCGGTCCATCGTCAAGTAGCAGTAGCAGCAGCAGCAGCAGCGGGTCTGCCAGCTCGGTCTCGACGTCCTCGTCCGACAAGAACTCCTCGGACGTGGTCATGATCGCCGTGCTCGTCGGCGCCGCGGCCGTCGGCATCGTCGTCGTGGCCGTGTTCATCGCGCACCGCGTGCGGAAGAACCGCATGGCCGCGCACGAGCCGTACCGGAGCACGTTCGGTGGGGACGGCGCCATGTTCGCGGTGCCGACCGCGAAGAGCTTCGGTCTTCGCTTCGCGAGTCGCTCGTACTCATCGCACCACACGCCGACCATGTCGAACAGCATCACGGTGCTGGGCGGCGGGTCCGAGAACCTGGACAACAGCATCGTCATGCTCGCGGACTCGCCGACGCGGGGCGTGACGCAGCCGTCGGGAGCTGGCGTCACGCTCCTGTCCATGAGCAGCTTGTCGTCGTCCACGGCCGACTTCTCGCTCGGCCCGCAGTTCCGGCCGGACGAGAGCGCCATCGTCGACCTGACCGCGAGCACGTCGAGCCTCAAGACCCACCCGCCGGCATCGCCCATGACGCTGGACGCCAGCCTGACGCGGAAGCACGTGGCTGGCCCGACGGCCCGCGCGGTGCGAGCGCAGCTCGTTCCGCAGGCGATCGTCGAGGGCCAGGAGGAGGAGGACGAGTTCTCGAGCTTCGAGCAGCAGAGTCGGTACGTGCGGCTTGCGTCGGCCGAGAGCGTCATCTACTGCAAGCGCGACCTCGAGTCGTCGGGCGTATCCATCTCGAGCAGCATGAGTTCGCAGTCGGACGAGTACGACATCGTCGACCCGCACACGCTCCGCGAGGGCGAGCACCGCAACACGGAGCTGGTCGTGCGCGACAGCGAGTTCCCCAAGTTCTCGGCCTTCTCCGAGTCGGATCTGCTGAGCGAGGACGGCGACAGCGAAGCCGGCGACGACGCCGCCAAGGAGCACGAGATCTGAGCCCGCGCTGCCGGACACCCAGGAGTATTTATCGGCCGGCTGTCGCTGTCGCTGTCGCTGTCGCTGCCGCTGTTGATGTACATGTAGCTGGATAGGTGTCATAGTTGTAGTGGATGCGTGGTGATGCGCGTGGTGTAGGCGTCTGTGAGGCAAGGGAAGCGAAATGAAGCGATCCGTGGCCATACCCGTCAGGTCTTGGAGTCGAACTGCACGTTGGCCTTCGACACGATGCAGTCCAAGTGGCGCGGCAGGAACCCCCGCGCCAGCCCGCTGACGAACTCTTGGCGACGCCACACATCGGACACCATCGCGCACGAAGTCAGTCGTCGCCGACCCATCCGCACGTCACCAGGCGCTGTCCGGATTGATGTCGTTGGAGCGGATGCGTCGTCAAGGTGGAGCGATCTGTGGCCATGCTGGACGAGTCGTGGCGTCCTCGGCGTCGCCGCATCTTGGAGATTCCGATCGAGAAACGCTCGTGCGGCTGAGAGAAGCCACCGACACGACATGCTGCCTCATGCTGTAATTATAGACGGCAACGCATGCCAGGAGGAGCGAGGTGAGAGCCAAAAGGGTTGCTTGATTCGCCTGCCGGCGCGGCGGCGGGGGCCACTTCCCGGCCCGCGCGCACGCCGCGGGGGTTCGTTCATAAATATCTGCGTCTTCCTACGTTACACTGCTAGACTAGTGGGGCGGTCGAGGGTCACATCTCGAGCTCGAAGATGAGCTCGTCCTCGGCCGCGCGCGAAGGGGACGCGCAGGGCGGCTGGGACGCCGTGAAGGAGCCCGAGGAGGCCGAGGCTGTCGACGTGTTGGACAGGTCGAGCGAGGGCGGCGCCTTGGCCGCCTTGTCGTCCGGCACGTAGTAGTACGTGTTGCCCGTGCTCGACTGGTAGTACCCGGTCCCGTCGTCCTCCTCGTCCTCGTCCTCCTCATCCTCTTCGTCCTCCTCCTCGTCCTCGTCGTCGCGCGCGAGCTCGTCCAGCCCCCGGCGGATGCTCTCGAGGAACGCGGCGCCCGCGTCCGTCGCCTGCGCCTCGCCGGGCTGCAGCGGTCCCTGCACGAGCTGCAGCTTGGCGAGCGCTAGCAATTCCTGCTCGAAGCTGCTGCCGAGGCCCACGGCCTCGATCGAGCGCAGCGCCGCGTCGTCCTCAAAGTCCGTCTCCATCTCGGTCTCCGTCTCGCCCATGCGCTTGAGGAACGCGCCGGCCGGCTGCATCGCGAACTGCCGCGTCGCCATCTGCTGTTGTCGTTGAATGGATGTAGAGTTGCTGCTTTCGGGGTGGATGCTTGATGCTCCAGGTGCCGGTCGATTCGAGTGCGGGCGAGCGTGCGGGTTGGCAAGTGGCGCGGTCGTCGCGACTGCTCCTTCGCATGCCCTGGAGAAATAGACGGACGCGCCATTGCGGCTTGGGCGTTGAATGCTCGACCCAAGGCGATTGGTCGCGAACCCCGCGCGCCCTTTTCTGCGCCGAGAGGCGGGAGTGTTGCTTTGAAAAGTGTTTTAAACAGGAATGGGTTGTGTGCAGGACCGGAACGGAGATTCGCTGGGTGAGACGGTTGTGTTTGGTAGTCGACGAAATATGGTAGTGTGCGCTCGACGATTAATGGCTCTTCCAAGTGATGTAGATACCTTTGAGACATTATAGATGCCTCGGGAATTGTGATCATGATGCTTGGATGGATTTGGGCCAATCGCACGGGCGGTGACGGGGCACGTCACGTTTGAATGGAGGACGTGGCCGGGTGATCAGCAAGCGGTCGGAACACGTGGCCCGACATTCACGCGGTCCAGTCGTGGCACGCCCCCCTCTTGTTGCCTTTTGTTCGCATGCGTGACCGCCCCTCGACTTCGAAGGCAATCACGGTCCACCGGTTTTGCCCGACAGAAAATAGAGGCGCTTTTTGGACCCACACTCGGGTTGACACAGCATTTTTTTGGAGGGTCCGCCTGTGTGTGTTCTTTGCAAGCTCCCACAGAAAAACACGAGTCGCAAAGATACGGCCGTGCACGAGGCAACATATCGCAAGGGCGGCAGTTGCCTACAAAGACCAAGAGGAAAAAAGCGCGAGATTCGATTTTCCCACCATGGAACTGCAAGGTGACAAAGCACACACTCTCGAAACGGCTTGAAAAAAACTCATTTATGAAACATGCAAATACTGGCACGAATCAGCGTACGCTCGCTATTTTTGTTTTAAACTGTCTGCGTGTCTTGAGCAAGTTCAAGGACGGGCAAGCGATCGATTTTCTGGTGCATTGGACTGAAGAGGCAACATGGGG
>JAADYB010000841.1:0-12369 GCA_023338075.1 Phytopythium litorale | reverse complement strand
GGGCGTTGCCGCGGATGAGCCCTTCGTCTCCCCACTGGCAGCCATCTGCTCGTCTCTGCAGTGGTCGGGGGAGTTTGCCGTCCTGACGGATAGCTACGCCAGCACGTGATCAGGAGCACACAAGCGTCAGTGACTTGATTACTCGTCCTGCGCCTCCCTCCGCCCACCAACGCCGTCCTCGCTCGACTCACGGCTTGTTCAGTCTTGAACCTGCTCCTGCTGGCGCCGCGCTCGTCGCTCTGCTCGTCACTCATGCGCGTCGCGTCCGCGTCCGACTGCTCCTCGGCCACGGACGAGCCACCCTCCGAGCTGCTCTTGCCCTCCTCCGGGACGCCCAGGCTCCCCATGCTCCCCAGACTCCCCAGACTCCCCTCGCTCCCCGATCGCTCCGCCGCCAACACCGCGGCTTCCACATCCCGCATATCGTCGTCCTCGCCCGCCGACCACGCGCCGCGCGCTCCCTCCATCTCTTGCCTCCCTTCCTGGCCAATTCCGAACTGCAGGCAACCACACCACAATGCACCAAGCAGGAGGTGAGCGAGCTTTCTTACCCCCGCCCGTCCCGTCGCCTTAGTCGCCCTCCGCCCTTTCCGTCCCTTTCCGTTCCCTTTCCGGACGGTGCGACCAAGCCAACGAGACGGAGAGACAGATGATCGTCACCTGCGAGGTCCCCGACGCGCTAAACAAGAGGCGTCGACGCGTCGTCCGGGTCGCCGGTCTCCTGGCGTCTGGGCACGCGAATCCACAGTGCGATCGGGTGGCCGGGCGGTCGAGCGATGCCGCCTGCTCCCGCCCGCTTGTTCTGTTTCCCTCCTCTTCCTCTTCTTCTTCTACTTTCCCTTGGCTCACCGGGTCGTCCGAGTCGCCCGATCCAGACTCCAAGAGGCTGTCTGTCCGCCCGGGAAATGAGCGATCGTAACGGATCTCGGCCCGCGTGCCGTTGCTCGCTTCGAGTCGTTCCAGACAGATGGTTGGCGCTACGGTAGATCCTCCCTCCCTCCTTCCCTCCTCGTGCTGGCTGCCGCGCGTTGGACCCCGCGAGTGGCGTCGTTCGTGGCGGATCTCGCCCTCCCTCTTGAAGCGTCGAGTCGGCTGAGGGCGATCGATCCCCACGCCCGTGGAAGATCAGGAAGGCGGCGCTTTTGTCTTGCGGTTTGTATTGTCCCGGCCCGAGAAACGGCGGTCGCTCGTCCCTTTTTCCAATCTGTCGCAATGTTCTTCCGGCTTCCGAGTTGGTTGGCGACACAGCGGGCAAAAAAGGCCTGGCGTTTGTATCGAGACACAGAACACAAGTGTCGAGGCGAGTCGCGGTTTCTTTGCGGTTTTGACAGATTCTTTGACAAATCCTTAACTTCAACCCAGACGGGCATAACGCGGCCGGGTTCCCACTCCTCTTGGACAAAGTATGCCATCGAGCGACAACTTCAACTTTGAAGGGGGATGGCAAGCCAAAAAAAAAAAGTGGGCGAGCAAGCCACAAAAAGTGTCCCGGGGTGACTCGAGTCAGAACCAGCTGGCCAAAGTCCGCATGAAAGAAACCAGCTGGTTGCCGGTCGCCACCGCTGCTCCATCTCGCCCCAACGTGCCCGCAGGGGTTACGCTATGGTTACGCCCCTGCAAGCATGCGTTGCGTCCGAGCTCATGCGGCGCTTCTAGATAGCGCTCCTCTCGCCGCAGGCGTTCGAACGCGCGGGTTCCAAATCACGACCAGTCACGTGCGTGCTTTCGCTTTCGCTTTCGCCTCCACGATCCAACGTCCTCGCCCGCTGAACCCGCTCCCGTGTTTCTTTCGCGCAGTCCTGGGAGCGGGCGGCGGCGGCTCCACGGCCGCGAGCACCCGGGCGTGAATGCGCTCCGAGGCCGAGGAGCAAGCCGCATGCATGCAGCCTCCTCCTGCTCTCTGGCCACCGGAGCAAAAGGAAGAGGAGGAAGAGGAAGAAGAAGAAGGAGAGGGAGAAGCGACAGTGGGAGGTACGCGAGCCCCATGTGTCAGGTGCCGAGCAGGATGCGCGTCCACCTTCCCCACCCGAGTCATCTCGCTGTGCTCAAGTGGTCGGATGGCATCCGGCAGTCCACATCACGGCGGCTGACGCTCGGCTGACGCCGTGCGCGTGATGGAGGAAGGAGGCGGACTCACTCACCTGCCCGCTGCCGCCTTCTTCTTCTTCGTTGCTGTCGTCCATCCTCCGAGTCTTTCCCACCCACGACGTCACCATCGGGTCGGCACCCGGCGCACCATCACCATCATCATCATCATCATCACCTGTGATCCAGCGTCGACCCAAGCAGCCAGTCTCATTGGTGGTGTCGACGCATGTGCAGTGTATATCTGTGTATACATTCGGCGCGCGTCCGACGTGGCACCTGACCCGTATACACTTCAACGTCAACTTGAAGCGCTGCCGTCGGGTCACTCTCGTCGTTCGTCCCTTTCGGCCTTGTGCCCGTCTGGTTGCACTTGAAGGCGGTCGTCGTCGCCATCGCCGCCTCGATCCACAATTATCGCCGCCTCTCCTTGACCCACGCATGCACGGCCACCACTTCGCTCCATGTTGTTCTCCACACGCAGGAGAGGTACGCCAGTCCGTCCGGCATCGACGCCTTCAACATGCGCGCGTTGGGACGCCTGCTGAGGCGACGAACGACAGCAAAAGCTGACACGGACGCCCATCCTTGCGGCACATTCACCACGACCTCAAAATAGCCACGACCGCTCCTTTTGTTCCAGTTTTGGCACCCTCGCTGTTGGCGGGTCGGAGCAGCGCGGGAGCGGACCGACTGGCTGCGCCGCGCCTCGATGGCGTCCGTGCCGACGTCGATCCTGCGCGTGGACGCGTCGCTGCGTTGGTCCGACGTGGACGAGGCATCCAGCGAGGATGTGGCGCTCGCATGCGTCGAGTGGCTGTTTGCGGAGACCAACGCCTGCTTCCGCCAGCATCGCCTCGCCTTGGACGCGGTGCGTTCAACTCCAATGTGTTGTGCAGTGCTGCCCTGTCCCGACGTCCCTAACATCCGTCTCATCATCAAGGTGCGCTCGGTGGCGAGCACGCTGCGAGACAATGTGGTCGACTCGATCCTGGCCGCGACACTCGCGAGTGAGCTGTGCGTCGCCTCGGAGCGGTTCACGACCGAAATGATGCCGACAGCCGAGCTGCGAGACCGCCACGCCGCGCGAAGCGTCCCGCTCAGGTCGCCGGAGAAGGTCGGAGCGCCTTCTTCGCCTGCGCGAGCGGCAGCAGCGGCGGTGATTGCGGCGATGGCCTCGTCGTCGACATCGTCGACCCAGCTGCCACTGCGGAAGATCCCCAAGGCGATGGCGGAGCAGACGCCAGCGCGAGTGCGAAGACGAAAGCGCGTGGAAAAAGGTAGCGTTCGCTGTCTTGGTCCCCGGACTTGTAGTTTATCGTGCTGACGACTGGTATTCAACCACAGACGAGATCGTCAAGGAGGTGCGCGCGCCAATGCTGCCTCAACTACTCGACCAATGCAACGAATTCTCGGTTGAAGAAGAGTCTCAGGTAGTTACGAAGCATATGTCGACCACGAAGGACCTCATGACGACTGACAGTCATCTCTCATGTGGTGTTAGGATGCCAAGCAGTGGCGCATCGCGTGCCTAAAGGAGCTGGAAGCATCCAAGAAGAAGCCTGGGTTCGCCAAGTGGGCAGCCGTTGCCCGGGCGTTCACTACCGCGGGGAATGAGCCGAGCTCTCTGGAGCCTGACGTGACGCTAGGCTCACAGCAACAAGGACAATCGAGTCCCAAACTCGGAGTGCTCAAGCTCAGATCCAACGTCGACAGCTTCTCGAGCATTTGTGATGTCCACAGCAGCCCGGAACACCGTCGATCGACCGCTTTCGGTGATATGAACAACTCGACGGAGGCTTCGGACGTGTTGGCATCGACTTGCACGAGTGCTCTGATGCCCATCAATGCATCGAAAGCCAAGCGAACAGCAAACAGCGTCATCAAAAGCCAGAGAGGGAGCGTTGTTCTGAACGACAAACTCTCACGACAAGCTCGGCATGTGACAACACACGGAGGGGCCTCGTCATCTACTTCCCTTCAACACTTCAACAGCAATGCCGGCATTCATAGCAGCGGTGGCGGGTTGTGGAAGTACGAACGCCACAACTCAAGCGCACCTTCGATTGGTTCTCTGTCGTCGTCGGCCAGCGTCACACCGATCAACGAGATTGCATTCGACTTCGCAACACTCGCGAACTCGCCATCAGCTCTAGCGCCAGGTGTTGCGCTAGCGCGTGGAGAGGCTGTGTTGGAAGGTCCCGAGCGCGTCGACTCGCCGAA
Source organism: Phytopythium litorale (assembly GCA_023338075.1). Taxonomy (NCBI): domain Eukaryota; phylum Oomycota; class Peronosporomycetes; order Pythiales; family Pythiaceae; genus Phytopythium; species Phytopythium litorale. The sequence continues at coordinate 8,061 of JAADYB010000841.1, read as the reverse complement.
CAACATGTCCAAGAAGCGCTTCGATGTAAGTGTGCACTTCCAGGCTGTCATCGACTGTTGCCCTCTCAAGCTCACAAGCCTAAATGTTTTATCCTACACCAGCTCCACCAACGCCTGACGATGGATCATCTCCTCAACGGCACAGAGCTCAGCGCATCGAGCGACCTGATGCCATTGTCACCCGTGGCATCGTCGAGCCTGACTCCAACTCGCGGAGGGGACCGGACGCTCGTGAAGAACTATGTCGAAGAGCCTGCAGTGCCCGTTCAATTGCCACCAAGTCCGGACCCGCTGCTCCCTGACGCACTAGCCATCCCACGGACGGTAAGGCGCCTTCAAATCTTGGTGGCGACCTTCCACTTCATTGGTAGACGTGCTCACCGGGCTGTCGTCTTGGTATTGACTCGCTACGCAGCACCTGGCGATATCGCGGTCGGTGCCATCGCTCCGTGTTCGAACACCGACGTCAGCCGCGAGAAACCCCAACGACAGTAACTACGTGCTCGAGAGCGTTCGTGTGGGAACAGATCCGCCCAACTTGAAGAGGCGGCAGCGTCCGAGCACAGCAATGGCTCCAGTTGCGGCAACAACACTAACAAGGCTCAGCAAGGGGAGCTCATCGACGACTGCCTTGGTACCCACGCGGTCGGTATACATGCGCGAATTCCCGAAACCTCCGAAAGGTGTCGTGATCCGTGCCACCAGCGCTGCAGCGGCGTCGACTGACGAAGCTTTGCGCGTGGCGTGGTCCTCGTGAGCGAACACCAACGCAGAAACGATACAAGAGGAAGTCATAGATGTCCTCGCTCATCCCTCGCAGATCAGTACCAAGGGTAATTTATTGATCAGGACAGATGACAGTACCAACATGCGGCCACGAGCTTCCCAGCTAGCGCTGCTGCTCGATCGCGCGGTTGGTGGAGAACCCGCACTGCGTCTGGTAGATCTTGAACTCGCCCAACCTTCGCCAGAACCCCGGTCAGCGACTGAAGTGTGGCTTTAGCGCAGCAACTGAGTAGCAGCGAGAGATACCTTACCGGTTCAGAGCGGCTCGCTTCTGCTTCGAGTCTTCGCGTCGTCGGTAGAACTGGTCCAGAGCCGCCTTCGCCCTTCGCTCGTTCTCGATGCGCAGTACTTCGTCCCGGACAGCGACACTGTAGCGCTCTGCATGAGCAAATGCCAGGAAGAAGGAGTGTAACGTGAGTGCTATCATGGACCAACACAGGGACACAAGCCGAACAACAAACCTGGTGCCTTCAGCGGCAAGATCTCGACGGGAGGCGGCGGGGCCACGACATACGCCTTGCTCCTAGTCTCGCTGAGCTTTGCTCGGCCCAAGTAGAACGCAATCAGGGCCTATCGCCAACGTAGAGCGATCAATCGTCAGACTCGCATCAGGATAGATGGCATTGCTCGGATGTCTACCGCACCTCCTTCGCGTCGCTCGATCTCGACCGGGTGCGGACCGGAGGCTCGTCGATGTCGTCCTCATCCATCGGCTGCGGGTGTTCGCAGTAGTCGGCGACGATCTCGTGCGGCTCCAGGCTGACGACCAGCTCGCTGTCATCGTCGACCGTCACGGACCACGACGGCTCCACCGCCGACTCGCACTCGACTTCGATCTCCTCCCAGTCGGCGCCGTCCTCCTCGATCGCGTCTCTGTCATCGACCATGATGCGGACTTCGTTCCACACGTCGCTAGAAGGTGTCGAGCCGTGCTCCAGCGACCGGTGGCGCTCCACCTCGTCGTCGCTCTCATGGAAGTCCGAGACCGACACGACCGAGAAGCTATCGACGCTGCCCCACGAGTCTCCGCGCGCCTTCATCATCGTCTCGTAGACCCACAAGCAGGAATCAGGCCGTGCGCCGTTGTCTCGGAGGAGCTTACAGTCTGCACTAGACGCGGTTGGTCACGCAGACAGCAGCAGCGAAGGCAGAGGCGGGCTCGGCTGGTCGAGGACGAGGGCGAGCGGGATAGGTTGACTCGGCGGGTAGGAAGGCCGGCGCAGGCGTCTAGGAGCGTCGCGAAGGCGTATAGAAGCCCGTTGAGCCACCAACGACCCCTCGAGATGCAGTCAAGGCCGTAAGATGCACCGGGGAGGCGCCTGGAAGCGCCTGGAGGTCGCACGCCGCGCCGCAGTCTTCGCGCTGGTGTCGTGCAGTCAGCCTGATGTCAATATTGTTGAGGTGACGGGCATGCATTCGTTATCAGATCTGGTTCTTCTCTCGTCACTTACCCAACATGTCCTAGTAAGTACGACGATGATGACAACGACGTGGACGCTTTGGTGGACCACACGACGAGTTCAAAACCTGGGGCTGCCATCATCTCGCTTCAAGGCAGCGTCACCATGTTGTGGTGCTGCACCGCGTTGCTCCTCTCTGCTGCCAGCGTCTAGACGTTGGTGTTCTGCTCGTCCAAGTCGCCAGCATCCTCCAGGTACGCCTCGGGGTTGCCATACTTGGCGACCGCGCCGATGACGATGATGGCGGGCGAGTAGCTGCGGCCGCTCGTCTTCTGCGGCATGTCCGCCAGCGTGCCGAGCACCGTGACTTGGTCCGGGTTGGTGCCCGAGTGGACGAGCGCGATGGGCGTGTCGCCGGCCCTGCCGCTCGCCATCAGACTCGCGCAGATGACGGGCAGCGTGCGCGTGGCCATGAGGATCACGAGCGTGTCGACCTTGGCGAGCGTGTCGAAGTCCATCTCGCCGGGCTTGTGGCCCGAGATGACGAGGAAGCTCTTGCCTAGCTCCTTGTGCGTGATGGGGATGTTGACCACGGACGGCGCCGCGAGCGCCGACGAGATCCCGGGCACCACCTCGAACGCGCAGCCGGCGCGGCACAGCGCCTGGATCTCCGAGTGCACGCGGCCGAAGACCATCGGGTCGCCGCCCTTGAGCCGCACGACGATGTGGCCCTGGCGGCTCTTGTCCACCAGCAGCGCGTCGATGTCCGTCTGCTTGGCCGAGTCCTTCTTGCCGCCGCGCTTGCCCACGTACACGACCTCGCAGTCGCGCGGGATGAGCGCGTAGATGCTGTCGCTCACCAGGTCGTCGACCACCGCCACGGTCGCCGACGCCAGCAGCCGCTGCGCCTTGAGCGTCATCAGCTCCGGGTCGCCCGGGCCCGCCCCCACCAGGTACACCTTGCCGCGCTCGGCCCGCAGACGCAGCTTGCGCGTGCGCATGGCCGGCAGCAGCAGCTGGGCCACCGCCGCGCCGACCGCCGCGCCCGCCGCGACGCCCAGCGCCAGCTCCCGCACCGCCACCATATCCTCTCTTGCTCGATGTTGTTGCGCCGTTATGTTCGTGGCTGCACCCCCTCGCACCCACAGAACGCACCTACCACATGCGTACTTAGCATGACCGAACTTTATGGATGATGGGTTTTCCGTTGTGTGACGATGTCACTCGAGCAAGGTTTCGCCAGGTTTCCAGGCTCAATCTGGCTCATGACGAGACCATGTGGTCGCGGCTGACCGAGTACGCGGAGAAGGGGATCGCGGAGATCGTGGCGTCGGCGGACGACACGTCGGGCGCCTCGCAGGAGGAGGACGAGCTCTGGACGCGCTTCACGTCCATCGTGGCGCCTCCGCCGGCGTCTGCGTCTCCTCGGCAGCAGCAGGAGAAGCAGCAGCAGCAGAAGCCGCCGCTCTCGACGTCGTCGACGCGGTCCACGCGCGACACGGACGCGAGCGCGGGCGCGCTGCTGGCCGAGGAGGAGGACGAGCAGGAGCAGTACATCTATGAGCTAGAGCGCGCACTGCTGCAGCGCAAGAAGCAGAACGAGGCGCTGGAGGCCAAGGTGCGGCCGTCGACCGGCGAGGATCACCCTGGCTGCGGACGCTAACGTTGCGTGGGGACCGCAGGTTCGGGAGCTGGAAGCCTCGCCGAGAGGCGACAATGACAGCGAGCTGAAGCACAAGCTGCAGGCGCTGGTACGATCACTGGATGGGCTTCAGAGGAATGTTCCTCATCTCATACGACTGACGCGGAGGGTGCTTGAACCAGGAGCAAGAGCTCGCGCGCGAGAAGGCGGGGCATGAGAAGATCGTGCGGTCGCAGCAACAGCAGCAGCAACACCTCGGCGGTGATCACGACAAGCTAGCGGCGAAGGTCGGCGCGTTGGAGACGCGGCTCGCCAGTCTCCAGTCGCGATGCGCCGCCCTGCAGAGCCGACTGGATGTCGAGCGCGGTCGGACTGCACTCGAGCCTGTTCGAAGCGCTGGCGGAGGGTGCCACACTGCTGAACCAGGCGAGGCAGAAGACGCCGAGTCGCCCATCTTCCCGACGTTGGTGCAGATCACACTGCTGTTGCGCAACGCACTGGCGTTGGACCGGTCCGAGGTGCCTGCGTCCGAAGCGGAGGTGACAGACCAGGTAGCTTATCTTTCACAAACGAGGGAGGGATGTGTGTACCAGCTCAAAGACGACTAACGTCCATGCGGTTGCAGATCTTGACCCTGACGAGACAAGCCAAGGAGTCCCTGGAGTTGACGGACGCGCATGTCCGAGTGCTCGAAAGCACGATCGGATCGTTCCTCATACAGCACAACGAGCACGTGGACTTTTCGAGCGCGTCCACGTGGCCGTCCCAGCTGCAGGCGAAGCTGGGCGTCCTGAGCCATCGCCTTACCAAATTGGACAGTGACAGTGCAGCGCTAGAGCGCACGCGTGCTCAGCTTGAAGCGGTCGAGGCCGAAAGTGACGCGCAGTTGAAGAAGATGCTGCAACTGCAAGCGCAGGTCAACAGCATCCAGGCGTCCAAACAACGGTCGGACAGATCGATGCAGCAGATCGCGACGAAGGAGCTGCAGCTGGTCGAGTCCATCGAAGGGAAAGACAGAGAGATCGAGCGCCTGGAGATGCAGATCGCGAAGGTATGTCGTGACACGGTGCTCCATGATGCAGAAGCGGCAGTGTTTGTAGCTCAAGCGTCTGACGTTGTGCTGCTGTGGGTGGGCCAAACGATGTGCAGATGAAGAACAGCCTGGATATTCTTGGGCAAGAGCTGGAGAACTCGCACTTGGAGGTACCTTCGAACGTGGTTGCGGTGTCCACTTCACACCAAAAGACTGTCTGACGCAACACGCATCCTATGGGTCTATTGATCAGGTTGACGACGTGGTGAAGCGCGCTCACAAGCAGCAGCAAGAGATCGATGCGCTGCAGTCGCAGCTTGTTGAGCTCCAGTCCGCCAACGAGGAGTTGCAGCAAGATAACAACGACAGTCGCTCGCGCGCAGCCGAGTACGAGCAGGGCTACATGAATTTGCTGTCGGAGCTGGAGGACCTGAAGCAAAAGAGCCAAGCGGAGAAGGTCGAACTGCTTGCGACGACCGAGGCACACGCGGAGTCCGCGGACAACCAGGCCCTGTACGAGCTTGAGTCGCGGCTGAAAGCTGCCGAAGCCGACAAGGAAGTCGCTGAGCAAGACGCCGATCGCTTACAGAAGGAACTCAACGCGCTCGAGAGGGTGCTGCACGACTTCCAAGCGACGAGTAAAGCCCAGGTACGAATCGTTCGAGAGCTCGAGATGACGAATTCTGCGTCTGGCTGACTCGTGCCTCGCCCGAATACACGTCGACACTCATCAGAAAGAGCGTGTGGCGGCTCTGGAAGCAGCCCTGGAGGAGGCAAAGCAGGCTCAGAAGATGACCAAGTCGGCTGGAGTCGAGGAAGACGACGACTTTGAGCGCGTCATGGCTGTGCTCGCCAAGAAGACGCAGGAGTGTGACCAACTGCGAGAGGTCCGTCTCGTTTGAGCGTCGATGTCGGTGCTGTCTGGCTATTCTGACGATGATGATGGTGGTGGTCAGGCACTCGAGAACGCTGCGAGCCAATACTCGACGGAGCGCGACGTCCTTGACAAGCGACTCGCCGCACAACTCGTGGTACGCAGTTGTCCTAGACGATGCCGCTGGCGTATCGTTTGTCAAACGCTGATCGAGACGAATAGGTTGCCTACATCGACAGCGACAAGAAGGGCGATGTGCTTCAGCTGATGGCTGGGATGATGGTGCGTCGTTCGCGTGCTGGTCTGTTGATGCATGCAGCTCACGCTGACAACGCTTCCTCTGGTTGCCTGTCCTTCAGGGGTTCACAGAGGACCAGAAGCGTCGCGTTGGGCTCGGGTACGCCATGGAGGGCCATGGCGGCGGCGGACTCTTTTCGTCGATCATCGGGCTGGTCGCCCCGCCCGAGAACGCCAACGCGGCTCCTGTCGCGATCGACGGCAAGAGCTTCACCGAGATGCTGAGCGACTTTTTGGTCGAGGAGGCTGCCAAGAAATAGACGCGGCCACGGCACAAGAGCACGCGCGGCAAGCGGAGGGAGTGAACAGCACGTTGGTGAGCGTCTGCGCTCGAGTTTTTGCCTGTTCGCATGGTTTAGCGCTCTGTGCGGCGCGGAGTGGCTCAGGCAGACGGCAGCCTCCTACGCGCGGAGGATGTCAAGCAGCTCGACGTCGAACACGAGATCCGCGTCCGGCGGGATGACATCGCCGGCGCCGCTCTTGCCGTAGCCCTTGTCCGCCGGGATGTGGAGCGTCGCGCGCTGGCCCTTGCTCATCTGCATGACGCCCTCGTCCCAGCCCTGGATGACCTGGCCGACGCCGATGCGGAACTGGAACGGCTCGCCGCGGTCGCGCGACGAGTCGAACACGGTGCCGTTGGACGCGAGCTTGCCCGTATAGTGCATGACGAGCGTGTCGCCGCGGCGCGGGAAGGACGTGCCGTCGCCCGCCGTCACCTCGTCCTGCGGCAGCACGAGCTGCTCCGAGGCGCCCAGCTGCGCGTGCGGCACGTGGTCCACGATCTTGAGGTCCACGTACAGCGTCTCGCCGGCGTACGGGTGCGAGACGTCAATGTCGATCGTGTCCTCCGTCACCTTGACGATGCGCGCGCGCTCGCCGTTGTTGAGCTCCAGCACGCTGCCCACCGCCATCTTGTCCTTCTCCTCGGCCCTGCACTCGTCCACACCGTTGGTCACCACGTCATCCACCGCCGTGCGCTGCACAGATCACCGACGTACGGGAGGTTCATCTCCTTGAGCGGGACCGAGAAGATCTGCTTGTCCTTGCCGAAGGCGTTCTCGGGTGCGATCTCCACGCTCTTGGCGTCGCCCTTGCGCAGCCCGCGCACAGCCAGCTCGATGCCCGGCAGCACCTCGCCGCGGCCTACGATGAAGGACAGCGGCGTGCCCTCCTCCGTCTGCCCGAACTGCTCGCCGCTCGCCAGCTTGCCCGTCATCTCGAGCGCCACGCGATCGCCCACGCTCACGCCGCCGGCCGCCGCGCTGAAGCTCCGGGTCGCAACGGTGGGCGACAGCGCGAGGAGCGTCGGCAGGCCGCGCGTGTGGACAGCGCGGGCGCTGGACGCGCGGGCGTGGCGGAGCACCGCGGCCGCGGGCATCGCGCGCTCTGCGGCAGGAAAACGGCGGTAACTCGGTCAATACGCGCGCAAATCAAGCCGGAGAGGCCGCAAAATGACGGCAGGACGCGCACCAACTGAGCGCGCGGCGAGGCGCATGGCGCGGGCGACGGAGCGGACGCTGGCGGCGCGCTGCATGGCGGTCGAGGGGCAGCAGGGGGGAGCGCTTGATTGGGAGCGCGGATCTCCACTTGTTGAGCTCACATTGGGTGAAACCGCTGAAAAACCATGTCATGCAACTGCGTGGATATGTCGAAAATATGAAACTTCGTAGGCATACTATACATTACTTAGCTCGTCTTTTGGCGACGCATAGTATTCAAATATAAGGGTTACCCGTGCAAAAAAATGCTCTGTCTGCCATTCCTACCGTCCCAGACTATCAGCAGGCTGACTTTGCAGCAGCTCAGAGGACACTTGGTGCAACATCAATTGTCCTCCCCATGTCTTGTTGCCGTCCACAAAATCGCAAAGGCGAAAGGCGAAACATCACACAAGGCAGAAGTCGAATTCACATGTCAACGCGCTCCATTTCACGAACACGCACTCCAATACGCACTCCACTAGCCAGCATCCTCGCTCGCGCTAGTGATGACTGTCGACCCTCCATCGCGTCTCGCAGACAACGAGCGC
>JAADYB010000840.1:0-12370 GCA_023338075.1 Phytopythium litorale | reverse complement strand
GGAGGTTGCTACGCCCAACTTTGCTGAGAAATCGTTCTTTTGTACCGAATATTGCGGATGTTACCTCCAATCGCGCATATGTAGGTCCAAATGTTCCAAATACAAATGTAGTCGAACATTATAAAATCGAGAGAGGTTATTCAGAGCGGGAGAGCAGAAGTTGGTGTATTGACCTTAAACGTTGCACGAACGTGTTGGACAGATTGTAGACGTGGCTCTCGGATCAACGTTGAAACATTGCTCTTGTGTTCTGTATCGATGCCGTCCTCTGACGGAAATCGTATCTTTCCCGAGCGTACCCATTCGCGGGAGCAGGCGTCATGTCGGACGCGGTGGTCGCCGCGGCGCTGGACGAGCTGCGCGCGCTCTGTGGCGGCGGCTTCGGGCCCTGCGGCGCGCAGACGCTGCTATTCCGCCCGCCGGACGCGCCGGTGGTGACAGGCAGCGGCCACGCGGTGCTGGCGGCCTGGAAGGAGGCGCTGGACGGGCAAACGCTCGCCGAGGGCGACTGCCACGAGCAGGTTGCGGTCGCGCGGTTCGTGCTGTCAGCAGTTCATGGGCTGCAGCGAGAGGTGGGAGACGGAGCGACCGAGTTCGTGCTGCTGCTGCACTCGGCGGTGAAGCTCGTGGCAAGGGACAAGGCACTCGGGCTCGGCAGTGGGGCGATGCGCCGACAACTGTCGCGCGCACTCGGAACACTCAAGTGGAGGCTGCAGGACGAACTCGCAGAGGGAGGAGAGCTCGGCGGGCAACTCCGGATTCCCGTCGACATTGAACTGGAGCAAGCGAGCAGCTTGGGAGGTCGAGACGAGGCAGACGGGAGGCTCCAACCTGCCGGAGAGGTACGTGGACACGAGCATGGATATCCATTGAGCGTGGATATCCATCGAGCGTCTACTAAAGCTTCTCACGTGGCCTGCATGCCACAGTTCCGCCGCTGTCTACTCAATGTACTGCGCTCAGCGTTGGGCGGTTTGCTCGGGCTGGAAACGAGCGACTTCGTCGCCAAGCTTGTCATCCAGTGGCTCTTTCGCGTCCCCTGGGTTTCGATTCGCCCGCCGATGGACTCACGCATGCTCTTCCAGCGCGTCCAGCAGCATCTGAAGCGCGCGTCCGACGCCGTCATGTTCATGACATCTCCGTCGCTCACCGCATCCTGCGTGCTACCTCCAGGCGACTTTATCCTGCGCCAGTCGGTCGTCGGTGCCCAGCAACATCAGTCGCTCAACAACTCGCTCGCGGACGCCACTGACGTCGTCCGGTTCGTGTGCATCACTTGCCCGCTGAGTCTCAACACCGGCGCCAACCATGTGACAGTCGCCTCAGGAAGATCATCCTTCGAGGACCGGGTCGCCGTCAAAGACACGGCCCGGGTGTTCGTCTCGCGCTACCTCCGCGCGCTGAGCGTCACGTACGGCATCCACTTGCTGCTTTCCACCGAGCCGATCAAAGAAGACGTGGTCGCAGCATGTACTCGCTTCGGCATTTCGTGTGTGCAGTTCGTCGAGCCCGACGAGATTACGGCGCTCGGCATCGCGAGCGGGACCACCGCACTCGCGAGTCTGTTCGACGAGATCGCTGCAGACAGCCACGTTGGGCAGTGTCGCAATGGGGTCGCGACGCTACGGCTCCAGCATCGCCCGTGCCTTCGGCTGTGTGGAGTTGCTCCTTCCGCTGCGCACGTCGGTCGAGGAATCAAGCAGTCAGGCGTCTACCACGAGCACACCACGGTACCACAGCTGCTGCTCCACGCACCGAGCAAAGGGATCTACAAGCAGTACTTCGCAGCCGTCATCAAGGCACTGCGCGTGCTCCAAAGCTGGCTCAAGCCGAGCGAACGCGGCTCGTCAACGAGGCTGTTTGTCTGCCGAGGAGCTGGCGCCACCGAGCTCACGATTGCGCGCCGTCTCCTGAAGAAGCTGCGCGTTGGAACAGCAACAACCCCCGGGGACCTCTCGCTGACTGACCCCAAGCAGTGTGGAGACTATTACTCGCGGCTTGCGCGGCGGATCGTGGCGGACGCTCTGGTCGAAGTCGTCGTGCAGCTGCAGCAGAACCTCCAGCAGCCCTGCGGAGGAGTCGCGACTGGCACTGCGGCTCGGCGCCAGATGCTCGCACTCCTCGCCACTTCCTCCAGCTATGGGAGCACGAGTCGAGACGAGAAGGAAGATGCCACGCTGCCCCTGTTTGTACTGGACCAGCAGTGCCGGATGGAGACCAAGGCAGGCGCCATTGTATGTCCGCATCTGATGCAGGCCGACCCCGCGACCGTCGGACTCGTGCATCCCTGGGCACGCACCGAGTCGCTGCTGTTCCAGACGGTGAGCACACTGGAGCAGCTCTTCCGGGTCGACGCGGTGCTCCACGTGAAGCGCGTGAAGACACCGGATGAGCGAGCGGAGGAGGAGGAGGAGGAGTAAAGCGCATTGTACGAGTAGCACGCATCAATCGGAGACGGAGCGGGATGGATCTAAGCGCAGCGTCGAGGGCATTCGTATTCGCACGTGGCAAACGCGTTGACGACCATCTACTTGGCGCCGAGCAGCGCAAAGTACTGCTCGAAGCTGTCCGTGACGTGGATGACGTTCGGCACCGACGGCACAACCGTCTCGCCGCTCGTGACGTGCACGATGCGCGGCACGTGCTTCTCCAGCTCGCGCACGACGCCCGCATCCACTGCCGTTGCCATCCACACGCATTCGTCAGCGCCGGAGAGCTCCTTGGACTCGCCCACAGCGCGCACGCACCTTCGATGTGGACCTGGGGCTCGAGCTGGCGCACAAAGGCGATCTCGCCGATGCGCGTAGCGCAGAAGAGCACCTTGTGCGGCTTGACGGCCCCCTGCAGCTCGGCGCTGGCGGCCACGAACGCGCGCACGCGCTCCATCTCAGCCGCCTGCGCGTCCTCGGCCGTGGCCGGCAGCGCGCACAGCACGTACACGTCGGCGACGCGCGCGAGGTCGGCGAGCAGCGCGGCCGCGCCGTCGCTCTTCCAGGCCAGCGCGCCGGCGTCCGACCGGTCCAGCAGCGCGTCCGCGCTCACGGTCAGCGTGCGCGCACCGTGCCGCGCCGGCAGCGAGTAGTGCAGCTTTCGCTGGCGCTCGCTCAGGCCGGCGGTCGCCACAGGCTTCACGGGCGTCGCGCCGCCGGTCGGAGCACCGTTTACTGGCATCCGGTCCGGTCGGCGAGTCCCGGGCCGTGCGGCGTCCCGCGCATCCGCGCCGCCGGGCTGCAGCTGCTGCATGTACACGTACCCGGTGCTGAGCAGCACGACCAGGAGGATGAGCAGCACGCCCAGCAGGCTCTCGTCCAGCATGCCGTCCACCTCGGCGGCGGGAGTCGCGCTCATGCTGCGTGCTTGTTCGTGCTTGCAATGCTCGGCTTGGGTGTTGAGTGAGGATTTGCAAACTAGGATTGCGGCAATTTCTCTTGGGTTTCGTATGGGGTACACGGGAACAAAGGTTATTTCGTAACCCTTGTGCCGCGTCGAACATTCGGACGGATATCTGGGAGGCAGGCAGCAAGCAGCATGAAGGACGTGGCGGACTGCTGCTTCCAGCAGCTCTACGGCGAGCTCGTGCGCTCCATGGTGCGTCCGCACGCGTCCCCAGTCTAGTGGTGCACGAGCGTGGACGCGGCTTTTGTCCGGGTTCTGACGGCGTTCTCCGGCGTCTTGCGGCGGCAGATCCAGCGGTTCCCGCTGCAGCCCGTCGGCGAGAGTCCGACGAGCGCCGACGTGGGGGACGTCGAGATGGCCAAGAGCCGCCGCGAAGAACTCATGCGCTCGCTTGAGGGCATGGGCTACGACGTGGGCTACCGGTTCGCCGAGCGGTACGGCCACCGCGAGAGGGTGGCAAGGGTGGAGACGCGAGGTGCTGATGGTAATGGGGGACAACGACTCGTGGTGCGGGCTGCAGCGCGGCCAAGGACCGCCCGCGCATGCTGGAGCCGCTGGACGTGATCAAGTTCGTGTGCAAGGACTTCTGGATCGCCATCTTCAAGAAGCAGATCGACAAGCTGCAGACCAACCACCGCGTGCGTCTGCCTGCCTCATGGGTTGTCTGTATGGTATGGCACGGCACGAGCTCTGCGACTGACTGACGGCGGCGACGATGGACGGAGCGCAGGGCGTGTTCGTGGTGCAGGACTTCAGCTTCCGGTGGCTCGCGGGCATCTCGTCCGACAGCGAGCAGCACACGAAGGAGATGGCGCTGCTCTTCCTCGTCTTCCCGTGCGGCCTGATCCGCGGCGCGCTCGCCAACCTCGGGCTCACGGCCATCGTCAACGCCGACGTACCCGACGTGCGCAGCCTGCCTGGATGTGCGTGTCCTCCCACGCGAAGTGGTCCATGCTTCACTTCACCACCGCTAACCACTGCTGGTTCTCGCGCGTGCAGGTTTATTTAACATTAAGATCAAGCAGGGGTGAGCAGCGGCGGCGCCAGACACGTTGATGCCGCCATGAATGTGCACGCTGGTTGCATTTCAACTTGTTAGTATGTTCTCGGACGTCGCTCGACAAGCTTGCCAGTCGGTCTCTGTTCGCTTCCTGCAGTGGCGCCAGCCTCGTCCCTCTTCACTCGCCGTCGTCGCCGCCCAGCATCTGCCTGCCGAACGTGTCGATGAACTCGTCAAGCTCGTCCGAGTGGCCGCCGCGCGCACGCCCGCGCGGCAGGTGGTCCGGCCGGTAGAGGTCCACGATGAGCACTATCCGCGTCTTCTCGCTGTGGTGGTTGAACGCATAGTGCAGCTTGGAGTCGTCAAAGACAAAGACCTGGCCCTCCTCGTGGTACAGCGACTCGCCGCCCACGACCATGGCGCAGCACTGCTCGCCGTTGCTCATCCGCGGCACGACCAGAGGCAGGTGGCAGCGCAGAATGTCGTTCGACAGGTCGGCCCAGCCGCGGTGCGCCGTCAAGGTCGTGTTGGGCCCGAGCTTGGAGAAGAGCGCCGTGCGGATGCCCGGGATGCCGCGCAGGATCTCGACCGTGCGCGGACACAGCTCGCACGTGGGCGGCACCCACACGGTCTTGGACGCGTCGTAGGCCGGGAACGTGTAGCAGAAGGGGAACACGCGCCACTCGCTGTCCTCCTCCGTGTAGTGCTTCTCGGGCCAGAAGGGCCACGACGCGCCTTGCTGGACCGCCTGCATCTCTTCCAAGATCACGTGGTAGTTGTCCTCGAGCACCTGCAGCTGTGGGAAGAGCTCCGGGTACGAGTAGTAGTTGGGCATGTCATCGTCGTAGATGGCAGCCTCGCTCTCGCTCTCGCCCTCGTCCTCGCTCTCGACCGCGTCGGACGCCGAGGAGCCGTCGCTCCAGTTCGCGTAGTCGGCGTCGGCGTCTGCGGCCGTCTTGAGCTTCTGCAGGCACACGAGGCGGTAGCCCATCTGATCGCGCGCGAGCATTTCGTACAGCGGCGAGTTCTCGACGAAGAAGAAGGCCTTCAGCTCCTCGTGGAACTCCTCGGGCGTGTACTGCTGGATGAGCTCCTCCGTCTTGGCCGAGCTCATCTTGGAGCCCATGGCGGCCTCGAACGACGCCATCCGCTCGTGAACGACTTGGAACGCGGGCGCGGCGTCGGCGTGCTTGGCCGTGGGCGAGCCCGAGGCGATCGGGCCGAGCAGGCTGCGGTGCAGGTGGTCGGCCTGCTCGTCCGGCGGGATGAAGTCGGCGATGAAGAGCAGTCCGCCGGGCTTGAGCACGCGCTCGAGCTCGCTGACGCCCTGGTCCAGGTCGCGCACCTCCTGCAGGCTCTGCACGGCGACGACGACGTCTAGCGAGCACGGCGCTACACCCCGCATGATCTCGCACGATTGGTGGAACAGCCGCAGCTTCTTGTCACGGAACTCGGGCACGTGCGCCGTGAAGCGGTGCCACGCCTCCTTGCTGCGCTCCAGCGCCTGGATGGACAGGTCCAGGCCCGCCAGCTCGGCCTGCGGGAACAGCGCCTGCAGCTCGCACAGGCCGCCGCCGGCGCCGCAGCCCACGTCCATGATGGCCAGCTTCTTCCTGCGCGTCAGCAGCGGATGGTCCGCGCCCGCGAGCGAGATCAGCTCCTTGTACAGCTGCAGCTGGCACTGGTCCTGCGCGTGGGCCGCGCGGAACTTGGCCGCCGCGTCGTTCGCGGGCTCTGCGACTTCCGGCGCGCTGCTCGACGCCCGGCGGCCGCCAGAGTGGAAGCCCACGTTGCAGCACACGCGGTGGTGGCCGGCGTAGATGGGCGAGTGGAACAGCCCGTCGTAGAAGTCCTTGACGTTGGGCGGCAGGTCCTCGGTCGTGCCCATGACGGCGATCTTCGTCGGCCGGTTGCGGCGCTTGTACGGAGGCTGGGGAGGCGGTCGAGCCACCGGCGGGAAGGAGAGAGAGTGCGCTTTCTGCACGGGCGGGCCTGGGCGGTGAGCGTGGACCGTCGGGCGTGCAGCGCGGTGAGCGGCGCGGGTGTCGTGCGTCGGTCGCCGTCGATGGCGTCGATTGGGCGGCGCGTGCGTGGGAGAAATGGGACCCTCGACGTGGTTGACACGCGCGTTTTTTGGTCGTGATGTGGCAACTGATTGTCTGGGATATCTTGGGAAACAGAAGTGAGTTGCGGGATAAGAGTATCACATTTCTCTGCGTCAGTTTTGTTGTGATTTACTCCTGAATCAGTACAATATTCATTTGATTGCACCAACGTACCCACTTAAAGTGTGGATAGTGACAGTTCTGCTTGGGTGAAATGTCATATGTTTGATTGTCTCTTATCCGACGCAGTTCATTGCATAGTGATGGTCATTCGTGAAATCCGATGCAGGGCATTGCAGAGTGATAGTCACATGTGAAAGCTCGAGACGCTTGTGCGGGACAAATACCCTCGGATCCGGGGAGCGGAAGCGTCGAGCATGGCGGACGACGACGACGCGCAGCGGCAGCCGCAGACGGCACAGACGGCGCAGAACGAGGGCGAGGCGGAGGCGGAGGCGTTCGGGGCCGGCACCGGGTCGGGCCCGCTCGTGTCGGACCCCATGGCCGTGCTGGTGCTCAAAGCCGAGTACGTGGGCAACGCGAACGCCAACTTCATGCACGGCATCGATGCGCTCAACCGCAAGTACGAGGCGCTGCGGCGCGTGCGCGGGGACGGCAACTGCTTCTTCCGCGGGTTCATCTTCGCGCTGTGCGAGCAGCTGCTGCCGCCGCACGACGCGCGCGCCGAGCCCGCCGTGCTGGCGCTGCGCGCGCGCATCCAGGAGACGATCCGCCAGTCCAAGAGCGAGCTCGTGGCCATCGGGTACAGCGAGGTCGCCATCGACGCCTTCTGGGAGACTTTCGTCGACTACCTGGCCGCCATGGAGACGCGCTCGCACGCCGAGCTCGGTGAGGGGGGCTCGCTGTCCTGCTGCATGTGGTGTGTTGCTGGGGGAACAACCGCTGACGCGCTCCTCGTTCTCCTCCGCATGCAGTGCGGGACTTCCAGACCGAGGGCGGCGAGTCCGAGTACCTGGTACGCCGGCGCTCTGCCATGCTGGCAGGAGGCTGAGCTCGAGGCCTAACAGACTGCCGCTGTCTGCGTCCATGCGACCCAGGTCTGGTACGCGCGGCTGCTGACCGCGGGGTACCTCAAGAAGCACGCGGACGACTTCCAGCCCTTCATCGAGGGGCTGTTCCCGGGACAGACCGTGGCGCAGTTCTGCGCCGCCGAGGTGCGTCGTGCGCGTGCTTCTCCCTCGTCTGCTTGCTCCCCGCAGCCGCATCATCTAATGCTCACGCCCTTGGACAACCCGAACGCACAGGTGGAGCCGATGGGCAAGGAGTGCGACCAGCCGCAGATCGCGGCGCTGACCGAGGCCCTGCAGGTGGGCGTCCGGATCGAGTACCTGGACGGCAGCGCCAAGGCGGACGAGGAGCTGCAGTGCTACGTGTGCGCGCCTGCCGTCACCCCCTCGGCGGCCTCCAGCCGGTCCCCGTCCGCATCGCCGCGCCTGCGAACGCTCTCGGGCGAGGCCGCGGCTCAGCCCGTGTCCATCACGCTGCTTTACCGGCCGGGCCACTACGACATTTTGTACCCGCGCGCGCCAGAGGCGTCACACACCGCCGCGTCCGCTTCCAGCACCGCTCCGTCGTCCCATTCGACTTGACCCAGAAGGGAAGGACAGCAGCTAACGCAGGCAACGCGTCTACAATCCCAGAGTTTCGTGCTTTAGATTGCCGCCGTTCGTGGATGCATGGATCTCTTGCAGCTGCGCCACTAGAGCATTGTCGGCAGCCAACACGTCGCGGAAGAGCTGGAGCGAACTCCTTGGACACGCGTGGACGCTTGTAGCAGTCAGTTCGCGATCTACTTGGCCTTGTTGGCGGCCTCGGCGTCCTGCGTCGCCACGGCGCTCGCTGCGCTGCACAGCTGCGCCACATTGATCACGTTCTTGCACACGCAGGCCGGCAGGCACACGTAGTAGCAGAGCTACAGCACAGACACAAGGAGCGATCCGCAAGGCACACACGCACATGTTAGCGCCAACAGTAGAGGCATCGAGTTCATGGACGCGGAGGACACGACGCACCGAGGCGACCGGGACGTCGACGCCCGGGATGAGCGCCGCCGGCGCGAACTTGAGCACGTAGAGCAGGATGAAGAAGAGCTCGTTGCCGACGCAGCAAAAGCCGAAGAACGGGTACACGCCGTAGTAGAAGCGCAGCAGGAAGTTGCGGTCGGCGCTCACGACCTTGTGGTGCCCGCGCGCAGAGTACATGTGGTACCAGTGGCTCGCGAAGTCCAGGATGAGCAGGTACAGGAACACCAGCATGTACTCCGGGTACAGGTGGGACAGCACGACCAGCAGCCCCGCCGTCGAGCACCTGCGATCACGGCGACCAGTCGTCAGCGTCCGGCGACTACAAGGAGGAAGCAGCACGTCGCACGCAGCGTAACCTTACCGGTCCGTGACCATGTCAAGCACCGCGCCGTAGGACGAGCCTGGCGACCAGGAAGAGCCACCCGCAGGTTAGTCGTCGAGGCAACCAACAGCGTGAGCCACGCGCCGAGAGGGAGGCAGGCAAGAGAAAGCCACGGCGCGCACATTGGTCGAACCAGCGCGCGAAGAAGCCGTCGAAGTAGTCGCAGACGAAGCTGAGCGCGTAGCAGATGACGCTCGTCTTGAAGTCCGTGAGCGCCACCGCTAGGCTGTACACGGACAGCGCCACGCGCGCGTAGCCGATCAGGTTCGGCACGTAGAAGAACACCTGCGTCGCGGTCCGGGCCATCGTCGTCGCTGGTGATGCGGCTGGACGCGATTCTCAATGTGAGACGCTCGTCATGGGACAGCGGAATCCCCCCTCGAATGTGGTGTGGCGCACACAAGTGGTTACCATGGGCGGCGAAAGGGGTACGCGGTGACGCGGCAGCAGATTGACCGACAAGCAGTGCGCGAGTATGGGCGACGCGGACGCGGAGGTGGCGCCCGTGGCGCTCTCGCGGCTCTTCCCGGACGCGCAGGAGGACTCGTACGTAGCCGCGTACTGCCTGCTGGTGGTGGCGCCCGCGTCGGCGCTGGCGGCGCGCTGGCTGCTGGCCCGCGGGAAGCGCACGACGCCCCGGCAGGTGCTGCTCGTGTCGCTGCTCGTGCCGCTCGCGCTCGTCGGGCTGCCCGCGGTGCGTTTCGCCGCGCTATTGGATACGCGTCGCTACGAGACGCAGAGGCGACGCACTAACCTTCTGTCGGTGTCTGTGGACAGCTGCTGCACTGGTGGCGCAGCGAGAGCAACGTGTACAAGCTGTTGCAGGTGCGAGCGTCGAGGTCGGTCTTGGTATCTGCGGGGGGAGCAAAGCTGACGTCCGATGCCGACAGATGAGCCGCGTCGAGTCGCGCTACGTGTGGGCGCAGAAGTACGCGTTCTGGCGCAACCTGTTCCAGAAGGGCGAGATGCCGGCGCACATCTGGCACCAGATCGATCAGGCCTACGACGTGAGCAGTGCTGCGCACGCTGGTTGGCGATGATGGAGGGCGAAGCGCTGACTGACGCCGGCGTCCATCGCCGTCCGTCGTGTGCAGCACATATACAATGACAAGGCGCGCTTCCTGTACGACTTCTGGGGCCCGGTGCAGGCCGGCATGTCGCTGCGGGAAACGCTGTGCAACACGGGGCTCTTCTACCTGCTCTGGACAACCATCATGTACGCTTCCAAGCACTGTGAGGATTGCCGGTCACGCAGGCTACCTCGTTATCTAACCGCTCTTATGGCCACAGCTACGCGTTGACGTCGTCCAAGGCCGCCGAGGCTGGCAGCAAGTGGGCGTACACCGGCATGGTTATAGTGAGCATGCAGTCTCTCGCTCGATAGACCTCGGAATATGTGCGCATGACTGACGATCGGCGCCTTTGGTGCAGCTACTGGTGTTTGAGCTGTCGATCAAGGTGATGTGGTACGACCCGCCGTTGAAGTCGCTCTTCAAGTACACGACGCCGCGCGAGTTCGTGGTCTGGGGCCACCGGCTATTCCCGATCCTTGTGTTCGCGTCCGTGAGCATCAAGAGGGTCTTTTTCATCGATATGGACGAGCACCACCAGAAGGTCCTCCGTCTCTTGGCGCGGAAGAACCAGGTACACCTCTGCGGCAGTTCGCTCGCCTAGAGATGGACCGCGTCGCCTAACTCGGCGTTCGCCATTCGCTTTCGTCTTCACAGCAAGTAATGCAAGAGCTGCATGCGGCCGAGAAGGCTCTCTTCCCCGATGAAGAAGAGTCCGCCGAGCAGAGCGAAGTGAGCCAGTGAACAGAGATTTCTCGCGAGCAGCGTGCATGCCGCGCGTTCTCGACTCGCCGCGATGCGTGAAATAGAGAACGCGGTACTCCACGCTCCATCTCGCCCACGTCTTCATGCCATGGTGGTGGCAGCGAGAGCACCACGAGTTGTTCTCCTGGCACTGATGGCGGGGCTTCACAGATCCCACACAAAGACGCGGCCCTGCCGTTGCGCATTCCTCTCTCTCGTGTCTCTATGTCTCTTGATCGGCGAAAACATTCTCGTGGCCAGCCGCGGCGCTTGAGCCGTTCCAAGCACCATCGCAGCCACCGCAGCACTGCTTGGAGGCGCTCGTCCCGCGTGTTTTCCGCGCCGGTGGCATGCGCGCATGTCTTTCGCCGCGTCAAACGCCATCGATGTCGAGGAGCTTTGGATGATCTGGATCAGACTGGGATGGGCATCCAGTTCGCCTCTGCAAATGGGCTTTTCCGAGGCAATGAGGACCCTATACAGGAAATTACCTGTACAAGTTGACCTATATTTGTACATCTAGCGCTCCGAAAAGACCCTGTAATGGCTCTACCCGGCCGCCGTGTTTTGGCGCGAGTCTTTGGCGCCAAAAGTCAAATCAAATGGACCCAAAGCGACCAACGATCGATGCACACCACGATCCCATGGAGCGACGGCGGAAGCCTCGGGCCACCGCCTGCCTCCCGCAAGTGCATGTAAACCACAACACCACCGTGCACGCCTGCTGTCCCCGTGAGTGTGTGTGATCGAAGCGGCGGCGCACAGTGTGGGATCAGTTGCAATCCGCCTGGTGCCTCTGCGTATAGAAGTGAATGGACGCGGTGGCGGCCTCGTCGCAGCGATGCGTGCCACGCTCGCTGTCCCATTGGCAGTGCTGACGGAGGCAGACACACACGCGATCGCGCGGATTAACTTGGCTGCCGTTGCTGAGTAAGCAGAGCATCGCATTCCCCGGCCGCCCTCTCGCGTCGATCATGAAAGCGTGCTCTTTGCCGCCATCGGTGTCGCTCATCAGGAGAGCAGCCGTTCACTCTTGGAATTGACCACAAGCAGGCAACCGCCTACCAACTGGAGCTCCGGTCGGGCCAAGTGGAGATGGCTCCGTCAACTCCGCGGCTAGCAGCACCGCTGCTATCGAGCCCGCTCCATGACAATGATCACAGCTCCATCAACGGTCAGAACGAGCGTATGCCAACACCGTCGGGGAACGATTTGTTGGCGCTTGAGCCGCGGGTCCTCCATGCGTTCGTGGCGTCCAAGCTCGAGGTCGCGTTGGGCCACGAGCTACCACAGCTCGAAGTGCGCTTTCGCAACCTGTCGCTCACCGTGGACATCGATACATCTGCCTCGTCCAACTCGCCGAGCGACGCGCCAGAGCTGCCGACCGTCGGACACTCGCTCAAGACCATCGCGCGGCGCGCAATTGCGGCACTGCCAACCCACAAGACCAAGGAGGTCGCGCACCGCGACATCTTGCAGAACATCACGGGCGTCTGCCGGCCAGGAACGCGGACGCGCGGGCTGGGTCAGCCTGGGTCGGGCAAGTCGTCGCTGCTGCGTCTTCTGAGCGGCCACTTGCCCATGGCGAGCGGCATGCACGTCACCGGCGACGTGACGTACAACGGCGT